>JAUUDW010388601.1:0-12934 GCA_032361385.1 Panulirus guttatus
TCTATAACGGACTCTCTTTCGCTACGAATTTTGCGTTATCTTTGGTAATTGACTGTGTGAAATATTCGGAGTGATTCTTACAACGGCCTTTGAGTCTTCCCTTTAAACTGTTTGAGCTATTCATGCTGCGTTGGTTTTCAAATTCATTTTTAGTCTTAGAATATTCTGTTTCTAGTATTTAAATTCCTAGAGTTTTACTGTTGGAATCATTTCTGGTTCAGCGCGCTTTGAGAATTTGTGCAGTCTATCTTTCAGAGTATTTAGTCTTGCTTTATTAAGGAAATCTTTTTAGCGGATTAATTAAGAGCGGGATTTGATAAAGATATTAATTATTCTTAAGTCTTTCACATAAACGTAATAATTACGTATAATGTTTCTTGAAACAGGAATCGATAACTGGCTCTCCTTCTCTCTCTCTCTCTCTCTCTCTCTCTCTCTCTCTCTCTCTGTGTCTATCTATCTATCTACCTATCTCTCTGTCTCTCCCTTCCTCCCCCAACCTTCCTCCGCCACCCCTCCGTACCTCTCTCTTTACTCTCCCCTCCCAACCCAACCACTCCCCTCCCCTCCCCTCCCTCTCTCACTCCCTACCCCTTTTTCTCCTCGCCCCTGTCGGCTAGCGTGTGGGAGCAGCAGCAAAACAAGGAGGGTGGCGACAGTCGTTGTCTGAACAAACAAAACAAACACGCGAAGGCTTCCGCTTCCAAACACTCTCGCTGTGTTCCTGCTTGGCGTTGCCTTGTGTTGGCTCGTGTGTCTCTGCCTATATTTATGTGGCTTGTGTATAAAACACACCCACCCATCCACCCACCCACCCACCCACCCACCCAGTCACCCACCCACACAAATGGTGTATCTGTCTACTATTGTTCGTTGCAGGTTTCATATGGTTCCATATCTGATTCACACAATTAAAGTGAGTGGCCTGTAAAAAAAAACTTTTTTTGAGGGTAAAAATCGAACGCAGACTGATATAGATCCATATTTTTCACCTTTATTCTGATTTGATTTCAATATTGGGTGACGAGAATGTAATCAATCCAATATTTCTCGTTTGTGATGTGTAATGGTACGTGGGGCTGTGTGGTGGTGAGTGGTGGGATTGGTGGTCTCTGTGGTGGGGAGTGGTGTTTTGTGGTGGTTTGTGGAAGTGTGTGGTGGTGTTCAGTGGTGTTATAGTGGTGTGTACTGTGTATGGCGTTACGGTGTGTAGCGGTTAGTGGAGCTGTGTGGCGCTATGTGGTGATGTACTGTGGTATACTATAGTGTGAGGGGTATATTAGTGGTGGGTGGTAGTTTGCAGTGGTGCTTGGTGTGCAGTGGTATATGATATACAACAGTATGTAGTGGTTGTGGTGTGGATTGGAATGAGTATCTGTTTGTATGTATGGGCGTAAGAGAGTTTATTCTCGCGGAGCCCAGTCCTTACACTCATTTTTATCATCCTTCTTACTCATTTCTATTACTCATTCACTCATTACATTCACCACCTCTTGTTTTCTCAACTTCTTCGGTGAGTCTCCTTCTTCCTCGCTATACAAACATATTCTCACATCTCTCCAAACCATCCTTTTGCCCAGTTTCTCGCCCTGTTTTCAAGCTCAATGATAATAGTCAGTAAGATGCAAAGCCTTTGATTCCACTCTAGCTAAGAGAATGGTGGAAGAAGAGCCATGCCAGATATGTCAGCGGTACTTCTTATTGGGACAAATTAGTCCCTCGTAGATATGGAGTTAACTGCTTAGAAGAAATATAATTTCGGCGCCAAGATTTCATTAAGCAGACTTATGACATCTGTTATGTAGGGTTTTCCAGGATAGAGTGCTGGGAATGGCGATGCCCAGCTTGTTTAAAACACTGCAGGGTTGATTTGTGGTGTATTGAAATGAAATAATTGGAAGCGAGTTAGATTTAGAGACAGATAAAGGTAGCAATTTCGTTTTTCACGCATAGTTTGTGCAGGATACAGCTTTTCCATTCTGAGGTGCTACTTAAGTCCGAATTAAGAGAGAAGAAGAGTGATATTGCTGATAGAATGGAGGAAAAGTGAACTGATGTATCTTCTTTAACGTCGAAGGTTTTAATTTTGGATAAAAGCCCATATCAAGAGTAGGTGTTAAATGAAATATGAGAAGGGTTAAAAACTTAAAGAAGTAAGAAGATAATGGAAATATAGTTTGAGCCAGGTAGTTCTTGCAAACAGAAATAAAAGTAATATCAATAAAAGAGAGAAAGGGAACCCACAATGCGGCGTAGAGCACGTGCGCCAAATTTTGAGGTCAGACTGGGAGAGCTGATTAGCGGATTTCCTTGGACTCGCCTCTGTCTGGAGAGGATGTCGAGCTAGATCCTCTCCACACGTGAAAGCAGGACTCCGTGTAAGAACGAGTCAAACCTTCTTTAATTGAAACAACTGATGAACACTGAAGAATTTACGGCATCTGAGCAGGACTCCCAGTCTCGTAGAGGAAGACTTAGCTATCTGAGTTATGTGGGGTTTTCAGAATCGGTTAGCTGTTATGCTGATAACAAGACCATCGACGCCACGATGGATTTGAGTCCATGTTACTCCCACCGAGGGTGAGGGTAGGACACAGCACAAAAACACTAGTTCACTAGTTGCTCTGTCTTGTAACCTCCGTGTGGCCCAGGTAGTTGGACGCCCCTTCCTAAGGCTCGAATCCAACCCGTGGTGTATATACATCTGTCTTTCTGCAGACGTTTTTTTTGTGCTGAGTTGCAGAGTCAAAAAACCGATAAAAGAGGATAAGGAAGTTGTGAGGAATTTCAAAGGGAGAGATGTCAAAAATGTGTGTTTTCGAGGCATTGGAATTAACTAGTTTTCTTCCGCCTTATTGGGTATGTTGTGCAATTCTAAGTGTGAAGGGGAAATGCTGTCGAGACGAGACGTAAATTGAGCAAGACAAGATGGAGGGGATTTGAAAGAAGTGGAGGAATGCAGTGTTCAGCCTTCAGCATACGAGCTCATTTCATTATCTTTTGAAGGAAAGACAGAGAGGATGAAAAGGAAGAAGAGCATAGGAGGCAGGTCAGAACCCTGAGGGACGCCGCTGTTGATACAGAAAAAGGGAGAGATTAATTCAGTATCTGCGGTAATAAAGCAACCAAGGAGGATGCTACACATGTGAGAACATATGAGGGAGGAAAGTCAAAGGAAGGGAGAAGGAGATCAGATTACGATGCCGCATCTTGTCTAAGGCTTTTAATATATCAAGGGTCACAACACAGAATTCCCCAAATTCTCTCAGAGATGATGACCAGATAGGAAAGGATATCACTGGTGGATGTCACCTTGCGAAAGACGTGCTGATGGTCAAAAGGAAGGCTGTGAGTAGATCTAGTGAAAGAAAGGGACGTAGAAGTCCAATCCAAACAAGACAACCTCCGCACTTCAATCAGCACTGCTGGAGGCATCTTGGCCAGCGAAGCAAAACTAGCAACAAGGAATGTCAGTAAAAAATCAGCACAAAGAAGAAATTTGAGCTCTCATAAAGTGCCAAAGTTAGTGTTTCGAGAGGGACGGAATAGAGGGTGGACGTGCAAAATTGGAGGTGATAGAGATAAGACTGTGGTCGGGTGACCCGAAGCGGCAGAAATGGTGTTTGTACTGGGAAGTTTCTGAAGTGAAAAGAAAAAGAGGTGAGGGTCGTTGGATTAGTGGCCGTGATGATCAGGAATTCATGATGGGTACTTAATTCTTTTTGTTCCAGATTGTTAATGAGGGAAAATGAAAGGGCCTCGACCCCACCAGAAGCATCATGCGTACAACCCATCTAATCTTCGTGTAGTACATTGAAATCCCTGATGTAGAGGATCTCAGTGCAAGGAAGCTGAGAGATGCAACGCCTCGCTGCAGGAGATTAAATAATCGAAGAGCTTTACATGGTTGTAGAAACCTGGGGGACAGTAAGCGAAACATAAAAGTGAAGTCGCAGTGGGTGACGAAATCTTGAGACAAATGGCTTCAAAGTTGGAAGACTTAAGGTCCAGGGGGCGAGCAGAAGGTGTTTTTATACTACAGTAAAGAGAAACAGCTGTTCCCACCTTCATATCTTTACATCTGTTTGGGTTCATTTGCATTAGCCATGCATTTAACCTCAGCCTGAGGCTGTCCAGGTCTCTTTGTTCGTTCTCGCAACTACGAAAATACTTCGTAATCCTCGCATAAGCTCACAGAAGTCTGAATACTTGTTTGGGTATGATTCAATTCCCTCTGGGAAATCAATCACATGAATCACTCCAGAACCGAGCCCGACGGGACACCAGTAGATATAATGGCTTAGTTTGAAAGGCCCTTTGACAATTATCCTCCTTTCCTTTACAGTTAGGTTATTCTTGCTCTTGTTTTTCCAGCTGTCTATTTCACATGGCTGATGGAGTCAAATGCCTTCCTTATGGCGGAGAAGAGAAAAAAGGAATGGTCCACGGGCCCATTTTTTCTCTAATGTTGTTGATCATTCTCTCGTAACAGTCCAATAGATTAGTGTGGCAAGTTGCCACTGACATGAACCAATATGTGTCCTCACTTCTCATGTCATCATCATTTTCTTTCCACATTATATTTCCTTTTGATTTGTAAACACTTAGATTGTTGGTGATGCTGACCAGGAAGACATATTCCATTTACTCTCTCAAAGCTAGACACAAAATTTCCTTTTTCATTCCTACAGAAATGATACTTTGTAAAGTGATTTTGTGTTCAGGTTCTTTCTTACCGTACCTGTGACGTGCCCTTTATACGTAGGTTCAGTTTCTAACTTGCGTACATCTACGTAAGTTTTATCTAAGGATTCCACTTCTTTCCTAGGTCTTATTGCCGTCCTACTTACGCCTTGTCGGAAGAATGCAGGATGAGAGCGCATGTCTTCAACACTGGATGCACTTTGAATTGTAGCTACTTACATATACCCTCTCCATTCATCCCATTAAGTAACTGTTATCAAACTGACATTTTATTAATGACAGCTGATGGAACAACATCAGAGATGAAGCGACGCTTTCTAATTAATTGTGATCATCATTCCTGTGTTCCTGTCTTCATATCGTATTACATTCATTCCTTGCCCCTCTTGCATCTTGCAAACACCCTTGACTCTCACGGCTTTTATCTGGCCTGAGCGCTATCAAACTAGTCTCCCTAGGTCTTTGTTCCCCTTTGTTCTCCCTATACCTCAGGTATCCGTATAATGACTCATTCTGTGGACCTCCTGTAACTCTCATCTACACGGAAGGTTTTTTCTTTTTTCCAATTAGTTATCCCAGTTTCATTTATGTAATGAAGTTCTTCACATCATCGTGGTTTACTCTTTCCAGCCTCCCGTTGGTGCCTGGGCTCACATCAGCTTCCATCGTTGTCTCCTCACTAAACCACACACTCAGCCTCGAGTGCGGTTTAATCGTCTTTTCACGAGTAGTCCGTTGTCACTGATGCCTCCCGTTTCCAGCCCGTTTTACCTGAAAAAATGACATTCGTCAATAGTGACGTGGTGGTCGTCAGTGGTGTGTGGTGATGGGCGACGGTGATGCGGTGGTGCACCACAATGTGTGGTGGAGTGATGTGTAGTGATGTTTGGTGTAGTGTGTAGTGGTGTGCTGTGATCTGTAATGGCGTATGGTGGTGTAACTTGGTGTGTGATGGTAGACAGTGATCTCCAGTGAAGTGTAACACTGTATGGTGGTGTACGGTGATGCCTGGTGCCTTGTGGAGACGTGTGTATCGGTGCTTGGATATCTCTGGCAATGTATTGTGATGTGTGGAACTGTGTCTCGGTGTGTGAAGTGAAACAGGACAGATAACAGGAGACCTGATGATCTATGACGAGATTGTTTGCAAAAGGTTAAAAGAAAAAAAATGAATTATAGCGGTTAAAGTAGTAGAGCAAAGTACAAGACATCCTTCCCACCCACCTCTCCCTCCGGCTCAACTGTCGGCAGAAGAAACATGTGAAGAAAATATAACCATGCAGTATTGTGGGAAGATACTGCCATGGAAATTTTATAGGAAAGTGTAGACTGGAAAAAGTTCCCTGTCAGTTTAATGACATCTGCTCTGCGGCTGGACTCTGAACAAACAAAGAATAATTAATGAGAAAATAATTTCTTTTGCTGATAAGAGACGTCAGTGACGTATTTTTCTCGCCTCGATTTGGAGGCATTTATATTCTTTACATTCATTAAATCTTAAGGCTGTTTATTGCAATGCTCCGTCACTCTCTGCGTGAAAAATTTTTGCCGACATTGAAAAACATCTTCTTCCTTTTATCCTCATACCGTTAATTCTGGTCAAAGATTTTCTAAGGCGAAGAAATTCTCGTATACATCATCGAATCTTTTTCATTATTTTGAACGCTTCTATCAGGTCACCTCGAAGTCTGCGTTTCTCACGAGGGAAAAAATGTTATGTCTTGGAGTCTTTCTTCATAAGGCTTATATCCGAGTGAAGAGGTTCGTTCGGATGCCATTTTTTTTTATTAAATCGTTCACGTTTCTCTTTATCTCTGATCAGACTTAGTGCCCGGAAGTGAACGGCGTACCCCAGATGAGGTCTAACCAGGGCATTGTGAAGGATGAGGAACGTACCCTTTGTTTTGTAGTTTACATTTCTAGTTATGAGACCTAAACATCCTCTTGGCTTATCATATGTACCTAGGCATTTTTTTGTGTCATATCTGAGGTCGTTACTGGTAATCACTCTTGGCAGAGTCCCTGTTCTTTAACTTCTTGTAAAAGTTTATTCAGCACATTGTACTCATGACTTATATTTCTTGGCAGCAAAATGCATAACTTAGTATCTGTCTATATGGACATCCGTCTGCCTTGTATCTGTCCATTCCACTCTACACGTCTCTGGATCCTCAGACAGTCTTCCTCTGAGTTGGATTTTTGGTGTACAGTAGTTTGTGTGTGTGTGTGTGTGTGTGTGGCGTTCAGTGGTTGGTGTGGTGGTGTGGTATGGTATACAGTGGTGTTTACTAAAGCGCTGTGGTATGTTGTGGCTGTGGTGTGGTGTGGCGTGATTGCCTGTTTGTGCATGTGGGGGAGGGAGTTTACTCTCGTGGGGTCCATCCCTCACCCTTCAAGTTTCATCATATTCTTTCATTTCTTATTTCCATTTCTCACTGATGGCCACATCCGCCTCCCCCTCACTTACCTTGTTCATTTCGTTTAGGATTTTCCTCCAAAAGTATCCACTCGCATCTTTCCTGCGTCTCGTCTCTTGCCTCGAATCCCGTTGCGTTATACAGTTGAACGATTCCTTCCAGGGTCCAGAGAATCGCTCAATACCATTAACATCGAATCCATCAAAGGAACTCTAAAATTTGGGCCAAAGGATGCAATTCTCTCTCTCTCTCTCTCTCTCTCTCTCTCTCTCTCTCTCTCTCTCTCTCCAGTTCACTTTCAAATACTTTACTGTTTCCTATGACGACCCATTTCAAATCTTTCCTTGGTTATTTCGACCCCACCCAAGGATAAAAGAGCTCAGTTAATGTTTAGATATAAATCTAGGTTGACTGAGGAAACTAGGATTACTGAATATAGCTAAGAGGGTAAAGCAACTCGGGCTTGATACAAGATGTACACTGACGCGGGGGAGCTGCTGGCCCTGGCATTAGAACAGATGTGTTTTGACAGCCGCCGAGAAGCCTCCGATGGCTTCAAGAACTTCAAGAAAAATGCTGGTCGACCCAAGGTTAGGAAACCCTCGTCTAGAGTAGGTTTTCTACATTGGACTATAATAACCGTCTCTATGCCTCAAAATGAGTAATCAGTCTGGTGATGCAAAGCCAATTGCGGTTCGAACGTGTGTGGCTAATATCCCCCTTGCATCGAGGTATGTGGCTTGCCTCCTTCTTGTCCCTTCTGATGTGGTTACTTGGTGATACATTCGGTACCACGTTTGCCCAAGGGTTCTCCTTTCACGTCGATTCTTCAGATCTATTCTCCACCAGTTAGCAGCCGTAGTCTGGTCTCATTTCTCTATTCACAGCTTCATAGCCTTTCATTGATTGACCTGCATCAGTCGCGTATTTGATCAGTGGTTGAGACCGTTCATTTCGTCGTAGTATACATCTTACCTCGGTCATGAGCTTCCCGTCATCCGGAAACATATTAAGATATAATCTTATCCCTTGTGGCAAATCATCTACACAGATGAGGGATAAAAGTGGGACCTAAACCTAGGCCCTGATGTACACCGCTGATTATATTTGTCTTGCCTGATGCGACCCTTGAACATGTGTCTCTGTTTCATACTAATTAGTTTACCGAAACACTAAATGAAAGATCATCATTAATGAGATGAAAAGCAACTTTCATGCCTGACTTTAAGACAGGAGACGGGGGTATTGTGTTAAACTATAGGCTAGTATCATCAGTAAACGTACCTCTTTTCTCTTTATAATTTCTCTCACAAGGAATAGTGTCAAACGTCCTCTGGAGGTATCAAAAGCACCTGGTCTACTCACCCAACATTTTCTTTGACACTGTAAATATTTCAGTCATAAAGAGACCAGTAGATTAACAGTTTTCTTTGATCTGAACCCTTGGTTCCTCATAATTAGGCATTTTTAACTTCTCAGGAAGTTATGAGTTTGTTTCCATATTGTTTGATAATATAAACAGTACGTTTGCTAGTGATGCAGGCCAACAGTTTAACACAATACCCTCGTTACCTGTCGTGAAGGTTAGCACAAACGTTACTTTCCACTTCCTTAGTGCTGACCCTTCATTGAGTGCTTCGGTAAACAACGCAGCGAGATACCATTTCAGGGGTACTGTACCCTTACTTACTTGCTTTGTGAGTCGACTCACATCTTGTCTAATGATCTCACATCGTTCCAGGGGGCAGCATTTCCGTGCCATTCCAGCAGTGCCGGAGGGAGTTCGTATCCTTAATGAGTGCAATGTGAAATACAGCCCTTCACATAGTCACGTATTTCTCCTCCCTTTCATTAACTTTCTCCTTCCAGTCTTTTAATCACCTAATGAATTGACGGATCAGCATCACGTGTTCTGTTGCCTTTTCCATTTTGTCTTCGTAGTTTTCATGTTCCTGTCATCATAGACTGTCGCACTGATTTCCTATTTTCATGCACTTTGAAGATAAAGCCTGACTTGTGTCTTCTGTATAGAGTAAGTCCTGTTTATCTATTGGCCCAAGTGTTCTGGCATCACCTATCAAACCATGTTTCCTTGTTCCTCGTTCCTCTTTGTTCTCCCGCCTCAGGTACTAACTCTATAGGCTTCAAAGAACCCTCTCTGTATCTCTGATCTACACACGGGTTTTGTTATTCGAAATCCCAGTTCATGTTTCTCGACAAGTTGATCGCTTCAGTACAGTTTCGTCTGTTAAATCTTCCTTGGGTGTATAGGTTCGTCACAGACTATCGAATTCCTGTAGTGTTGTTTGATCACCTTCTCCCAAGTGGTTCGCTGTCACTGAGGATTTCAGTTTCCAGTTCGATTTGCCTGAAAATGACTCAGCATTGATGGTCTGGCGGTATTAAGTGGTGTAAGGTGATAAACAGCGGTGTGGTAGTGGTAATTCTGATGGAGTATGTAATGTTTGGTGGAGTGGAGTGGTTTGCAAATAAATTTTGTGGTTTAACTTGGTGTGTGATGTTGTGCAGCCAGTGGCTTGTATCTGCTAGTTTGAAGAGAGTATGGTAGCGTCCATTGGTGTACTGTGGTATACAGCGGTGTGTGGTGGTGTCCTGAGATGTGTGGTAGTGTCGTGTTTAGTGATGCATAGTGGTGAGATGCTGTGTATGTTGGCGTTTCGGAGGTATTTGGTGGTTTGCGAAGACGTATAGAGGCCTGTAGCTAAGATGAGTGGTCTCTGATCCTTTCTGACAGTGTCCAGTGGTGTTTAATGATGCGTAGTGATGTGCTGGGAAAGAGAGTTTACTCTCGTAAGACCCATTCCTTGCCTTCTCATTTGCGTCACACGATCTTTTATATATTTTTTCACTGATTTCCTACAATCGCTCATTCTCATTTCCTTCTTCATTTCTTTTCTGGTTCTTTTCGTTTAGTTTCTCGTTGTGTTCCCAGATTGAACTCGTTTCTTCAAGGTCCAGATACTTACTCACTGTCATCATCAACGAAACCATTTGTTAAGTAATTTGAAGACTTTAGTCTTGCATTCCTCTGGCCTTTCCTTCCTCCTGTGAGGGTAGGTTTAAGGCAACACTCACTACCTCGTCCGGTACCTCATTTCTCCCTAGTCTATGTACCGTTTTCATTACCAGCCGTTGAACTATCTCAACCATTGCCACATGTTTGCTCAAGTGGGGTGACCAAAGTGATGATGCAAACTCTAATGTGGGTCAACATATGTAGTGAATATCCCCTCTTGAACATTTCCTGTCCCTGCACTTGAAGATCTGTTTGGCCGCTGACTAAGAGTATGTGGTTTAATTCCCTCATAAACCCTTGAAATACAGTTATCTTGGTTAGGCAATTTCATCTACCTCTGAGTTCCTCTGGCAGATAAATTCCACTGACTTACTTCCTGCACGCTGCTAGACATAATCAGTTAGGTCTGGCTTCAGCGAACCCACGCCTCCAACACTTCACATCTATTTGGGTTGAATTGCATTAGCCAAGCGTACGACCTCTGCTGGAGGCTGTCCAAGTCTCTCTGAAGGTTATCGGAGCCAGCGATGCTTCGAAACTCTCCCATGAACTTTGCCCTCATTCGTAAACACATTCAGGTGTGATTCCAGTCCTTCTGGTGACTCGTTTGCAAAGATCATTAATGATAACGGCTCCAGGACGGAACCCTGCGGGATGCCATTAGTTTTTTTGCTCAGTAGGAAAAGGTATTTACGATAGGAATTCCTCTATTGCCACCCATTCAAGAAGCTCCTATCATTCCTTGATTATTCTATCCGTCTATATCCCATGGCAGACGGTATCAAATATTCATTCTGGCAGAACAGTAAGACAAAGTGCTCAACTAGCCTTAATGTTTTGTTGTCAGTCAACCATGAACGTCTCTTAGAATACCGGTACACGATCTCTTTCATCTGGTCTTCATTCTCAATCAGCTATCGTTTACTTTCCACATAATCTTCTAAGATTTTAGAGAAGCTGCTTCTTACTGATGATGGCAAACAGCTTAGAGAAATACAGGTGAACCCATGATGTGTCTTTCTCTTCACCAAAACTCCTACTTCAGAAAGTGATACTGGAAACAACTTCTCCTGTAGGGAGATAACGCTGGGCCAGTGTGACGTGTGTAGGTTGGATTCCCTCATGAGTCTTCCTGAATGTCGCCAAATGATTTCAGTTCTTCCTGCGGCCTCACTCCCCACCCAGGCAGGTAGTGCTCGCTGTAGGGGGTAGTGGGTGGAAGTGCATACTGTCAGCAGTAGATACACTTTGAACTTTAGCTTCTCACATATACCTTTTCCCACACCAGTAACCCTCTCCTTACAGTCCTTTAACTGCTTATCTTTTAATCATAATCAAGTTATCGACAAATGATACAACACCAAATGATCAGCGTCGTTATCCAGTTCTTGTAGCATTCCATGTTCCTGTTTTCATAGACTATGACTTTTATTCTTTGCTCTTGAATTCCTTTCCAGTATTGCCTGGCTGCTGAGCTCTTTGTCTTGTCTCAAGACTATATCTCTACTCTCCGTATCTCCCTAGTGAAGCCCTTTACTTGATCTTCGATCGCCTTAATTCTTCACCCGCCTCAGTCATCCACATAGTGACTCCCCTGTGGCCTTCAAAGAACATCTTGTAACACTGGACGTATTGAACACCTGAAATTCGACATCACAGTTCACGTCCCTACGGAAGTTGTTCACTTCAGCACAGCTTGCTCTCCTGTACCTCCCTTGGTGTTTGGGTTTACATCAGCTGCCACTGTTGCCCCTTCACTAACCACACACTTGAACTCGAGTATTGCTGGATTACCTTTCCAGGTTGCTGCACTCTCACTCATGTTTTCCATCCCCAGTCTGTTTTGCATGTGGTGTGGCGGTGTTCAGTGACGTGTGGCGATTTTCAGTGGTGGCGTGGTGGCATTCAGTGAAGTGTGGTGATTTGCCACGGTTGTGTGGTGGTGTTGTGTGGTGTGATTTGATATGAGCTGGTGAGCAGTGCAGCGCGTTTACGTGCGTGAAAAAAGGCGAGCTGTGTCTACAAGAGTTATACAGGAGCAGCGCGAGGCCTGTGTGTAGCGCCTACGATGAACAGAGTGTGTCGAGAGAGAAAGGTAACTGCTCACGATTTGTAAGGCGATATGTACGAGTTAGACACTATCTCTCTCTCTCTCTCTCTCTCTCTCTCTCTCTCTCTCTCTCACTGTCTCTCATTTATTTCTTAAAATTTTGAGATAGGCCAAGATTTTCTACGAGTTTTGCAAGTTATGTGATGCTTTGGCGTCGTAGTCGTCTAAGATGTTGTTCTTGCTGTAGACTGTAGTCGTCCAGAGGCTGTTGTCCTCTTATAGGTCGTAGTCGACCAGGTAGTCGTTTTTGCTGCAGGTCGAAGTCGTCCAGGTCGTTTTCCTAGTTGCAGGAAGAGTCACTTGAGAGTAGATAGTTACAGAATGTACCTGGGTATTGGAAAAACCTTGTTTTATTTGCATCTTGAGGTTCCTCCTGTAGAAGGGCATCCTCCTGAGGCGCCTCGGTGCGAGGTGTCTCTGCACGTCAGCAATGAAGGGGGTCTTCCTGGCGGATCGCGACAGACGGGGCCTTTGTCCGTATGGCGCAGTGACTCGCAGGTCATCACCTGGTCCTCCCCACACGACACCTGACGCACGGAGGGGGAGATGGGGACATGAGTCGCCACATGCGCTGGTGTACTCATACTCATAAGTAGAAACACAAACTAGCTTGTTCATAAACAGCAACACAGGCCAGTTTAATCAAGTCTTCTGAGCAGCAACACA
>JAUUDW010388712.1:0-12933 GCA_032361385.1 Panulirus guttatus
TGATGTGCTGTCAGTAGATTGAACCAGGGCATGTGAAACGTCTGGGGTAAACCATGGAAAGGTCTGTGGGGTCTGTTGGTGGATAGGGAGCTGTGGTTTTGGTGCATTACTCATGACAGACAGAGACTGAGTATGAGTGGATGTGGCCTTTTTTCTTGTGTTTCCTGGTGTACCTTGTTAATGCAGGGGTTGGCGATGCTGTTTCTGGTGTGGCAGGGTGTCACTGGGAATGGATTAAGGTGTTTAGGAGACTATTCTGGTGAAAGCACAATGATAAAATAATTATGTTTTTCTTTGGCAACAAAACATTTCCTTCTTCCATGAAATATAGTTCAACCAACTCACTGGAACTCTACTTGGGGAATTGTATGAAATGCAGTTTGTTACTCTTATAAATTCTGGACATTTTTGACATATTTCTGGGTTTTGCCACACCCAAAATATATACAAAAAATAAGACACACCATATATCATCTATGCTGAATATTTTGAAACGAACTCGCTGGTTAACGTTTGGGTAGGGGTATGACTTCCAGCTATCAGACCCCTTTTTCATATTTGTATGAGTATCTAGATATCCATCAATTTATGCATTTAGGTAGGAAGCTAATTAACTTTTATTTTATTCAATTCTATATCTCTAACACCTGTTCCCACCTGGAACTCCCTCAAGTGGGAAGCCATGGCAATAGTCTCTCCATAAATAGTGATCTCCAATGCTGCTTCTTAGCCTTTAGTGCCTCACCCTTAACATGCCACTGGCAGAGGGTAACTTAACACAAGTGTTTGCAGAGGCTCATACCTATTGTTCTTACTGATTACTTCTGCCTAATGCTCCTGCTTAATGTTCCTACCTTCTATTTCTGTCTGAGGTTTCTACCTAACGCTCTTGCTTAAATGTTCCGACCAACTACTATCTTTTGCTCTCATCATTTTGCCAACATGCAGGGCTAGCGCAGAGTGCTCACTGCAGGAAAATCTAGAGGTATGAAGAATGAGCTGTGCGAATTAAGTGTAGTCTGGTGTTATGTATGATAAGGAGAGATTGTATGTTTCTAGACAGAATGCCAGTAGTCCACATGTTAGCAAGGCAGAAAGAAAAGACAGCTACCTGGCTCAGAGGAGTGCAACCTGACAACCACTTAAGTGTTGGTTCACTATGCACAATTGTCACTAACCCTCCCGATACCCAGGCAGGTAGTACTGATAACATACCTCCCTGGCCATTGTTTGTCTACCAAATACTACCTACTACCTAGATCTTTTTCCCAGTAACCTTCATTTCACCCCAACCCAAACTAGCAGCAGCATAAATTCTCATAATTTTAGTGTTTAAATGTTGACTAAAGTGCATGATGACAGTGTGGTACATTGATGGTAAGCTGTATTAGATAGTCTATGCACAGGGGCAAGATTAAGAATTTTGTAACAGGGGCTTCCGTGCCTCGGCTTAAGAAGGTTTTGAGACAAGTTGTCTAACAAGAAAAACCCATCTTTAGTTGAGGCCCTAGTGTACCACTAATGCCTGTATATCCAGGATGCTCTGCTGTCAGTAGGATCTCCTATTGTTTTAACTACTATAGCACAGTTACTACTGGGATTTCCCTGCCACTATTTCTTATTCATTTTTACTAACAGAAGAACTACCAACTCTATCCCTTACTGCCATAACAAACCTTGGTACAGTAATCTCCATCATCACCAACCTTCCACCCATTTACCAACACAGTCAAAGTTATAAACTGAAGACTTGATATAAAACTACCGGTATTGAACATATTTCAAAAGTGAGACCCTAAATCAGCATCAATGAGACTTTGTTAGGTATACTAATTTTCTATGGTACCCAATCCATTTCCAGTGCACAAATGTACTATGAAAAGGTAGGTTAATCAAAACTGCCAGATAATTTCATATATTATTTATATATATATATATATATAGATATATATATTTGTACATTATCAAACTTACCCGTTCAGTACATCATTAAAGGGCAACATACAAAACCTTGTCCACTTTTCAGTCTTCTAAAATGTTCCAACAAACAACAATAATAATCCAAAACAGACATATTATTAAAGTGACAAAGGTAAAATATTTCACATTTTTGAAAGGCTCGGAACAAGGTCAATGAAGTGTGACACATTCAGCAAATGATAAGCAACAGACAGATGCCCAATATGGTTCAAAATAATTATCTTAACAACAGAACTATACTGAGCATCACTGTTGGTTCAGTATCACTGTGTGTGTCACAGTTACAAACAATACCATGAGCTGCAGTCTGTGTGATGAATACCTATGAGTCAAGTAAGGCACAATAATACCTTTTCAGTGAGGATGAGAGGGAAGAAATGAGTAAACAAAAGAAATAATTTTAGAGACTTCTGCAAAATCAAGTTCAGCAGACTATGTGGTTGAGACTTAGAAAGTGATATTCATTTTCCTCAATGGCATATAATTTTCTCTCGGATGTAATATGCTCGTGTAACACACAGCATTGTTATTTGCCAGACCTGAGCAATATCTTTTACTAGACTTGAAATAAACGTATGTAGGCTGTTTAAGAGTGAGCAACATGCAACTAATTTGGATACTGCTGCCAACTCATGAAGATCTGTTACGTTTGAGGTGTTCCTAGGAATTACAGAAAATTTTTTATACAAGTTATTTAGTGTATTATTAGTATATAATGATTATGCTGACTGATATCGAACAATATAATAATGGTTTACCAAATTGCTTATACTATACTATGTAATGGCAATGGTTAAATTTTGAATGCTCAGTCAGTGCTACCATCTTGCAACTGAAAAATAATCTTGGCACAATCCTGGCTGATGTTTGTTGGCTGTCACATTAAACCTTTATCAAGTTGTACAAGGTAATTTACAGAAAAAGAATATGGCTCTTCTTTTTTAGTTATATTCTCACAATAGCCTTCCAATGGTAGTTATGTACAGAGTGCCTTCTGAATGAGTTTGGTTTAAGAATGCTGGTCAAGTATATGTAATATCCTGAACTTCCATAGGATGCACACAATATAAAAAAGAATTATGTAGTTAGTTATATTGTAATTTTCAAACCATCCTATATCTATCTCAGAACTATTATAACAATAATGATATTTACATTCACAAAAAAATATATAATAATCTGATACAGGAATTTATTATAAAATAACATACCTTTATAACCTCTTGGTTTCAGTCTCAGGGACTTATCATAAAATAACATAGCTTTATAACCTCTTGATTTCAGTCTCCTTGCCTTGCCTGAATAAATGAGGTACAGTACTGATTCTGACTGACTCCACTAATTTTTCTAAAGCATGACAGCAAATGTAAAACATTACAAGAGGGACAATCTACAAGTTTGCAAAATATAATTTATGCTGCATTTCTCTTGAAAACTTCATTAAACAAAATTAATACATTAGATATGCTATTCCCATGCAGATATCTTGAAAGTAAATAATTTTTATACTGTTTAGAAAAGATTCTGTATGGTTCACAATGCAGTAAATCAAGAAATAGTGCAAATCACCAAGTATCACTTGCAAAAATCTGAGCAAACAGGGCTCTGCACACATTTATGATAAAAAGTGAGAAATTAGCGAGTCAAAGGTATATATATAAATATCACTACATAATGTGTGAAATTTTCACCTAATTACTCCTCACAGTTTTTAAAAACTGTGCAGACAAGATTTAACAGAGCACCACTTGTTCAGTGTCAGAAATATGAATATGCAAATCTGCATCACAAGGTTATCATGCTAGTAAATTTCAAGTGGTTAGCACCAACAGTCCTTGTTAAATCAAGGGAACAAAATTCTTCTTGGACAATTGCAGCGGGCAATGGAGTATCACAGACTACTAAACAAAATCTTAGAGAAATCATGTGGATAATATTCTACAAAGGTGACCTGCTATACAGCACAAAACCATGCCGAAAACAAGGTGAGCATCTGCATACCATGGTTACTTATAATGTAGGAGTTTCATGGGTTAAATTTTCAGTCACC
Source organism: Panulirus guttatus (assembly GCA_032361385.1). Lineage (NCBI taxonomy): Eukaryota > Metazoa > Arthropoda > Malacostraca > Decapoda > Palinuridae > Panulirus > Panulirus guttatus. Next base: position 4,031 of record JAUUDW010388712.1, read on the forward strand.
TATAAACTATGCAGCAAAACTCTTGACTGGATCTCCTGCTCTACTATGGGAAATGGTACCTGAAATACTGATGCAGTTCATGTCACAAGGAGAGGCATACAAACTTTATGAAGCTATTAATAGTCCTGAAGAAATTCTATTAAAAATTTCTGCATGGACCACCAGCTCTTCCACAAAAATTAGTACTGAAAACACAAAAAATCGCACATGAAGCTACATATAATATATGTAAAATTTTCCATCAATTACTTCTTTGAGTAACTGAGCAGTTAAGATTCTGCACTATAAACTGCTGAATAGGAAACATCTTATATTATTAAAAGATTTTTCCCTGCTATTGAGTGAGGGTAGCAAAGTAGCATTGAGGATGGGGCTGCAAAATCTAAACACAAAAAAAGAGCAAGTGCCAAGAAAAAAACTAACATAACATAGATGAACAGCAGCATACAGGACAGTCAAAAAAAGTTCCTACTGGCTATGCAGTATGATTTTGAGAATGTGTACAGAAACAATTCTATAACAGATTGCCTGCTGCAGATTAGTACAATACAAACTGCTGTACAGAAAAACAGACATGAAAAATAAACATGAACACTGCTCAGCATAGAGCATAAGTGAATACTGCAATAAAAGCCAGGTATGAGTGAGATCTGTTACTTCAAGTAAGAAATTCTCGGTGACTGTGTTTACTTAATTACCTTTTTCCCATCAAAGTGATTAAGAGCAGATGTGGTAAAACCCCTTTTCACAAAACTCAATATTATTACCCACAAAAAATCTGACGTCTTTAACCTGTTTCCTTCCTTCCTTACAAACTGTTGTGCATAAGGATATTAATCTTTATCATATCAACAACAACCTATTAAGGAAAAGCAAGGAGATACTATTGGCTGACTAATAGATGCAGGTACGGTACGTCAGTATCAAATCAAACAATTCTTACCCTATATATTTAGAAAAACAAAACAAAAATCAATATTACTTGTATTTTGATTTCTACCCTGCTGATTTACTGTTTTCAGTAAGGAAATATGGTATGACCCACAACATAACCTGAGAACAGCTACATTCCAAAATCCACAATAAAAATGTAGAACTGTTTGAATTCTACAACCTGTCCCTACAAGAATATTTACAGAGATCTTATTTGACAAAAATCACTGAGAACTTATAAGTTTTGAACAGGATCGAGTATCTAATGAGAATCACGTATGAAATGATTACTGAGAATCACATATGAAATGAAGTAACATAATTATCACTGCATCATTGACAACAACGTCAACATAATGCCTAACTGGTATGCTGATATTTATCTCCTAATTCTGTAATATCACCACCATTACAAACTTTCAATAATACACCAACATTGAAGAAAGTCTGTAAATTTCAACTCATTTCAATGGGCAAAATCATATTGAAATACATAGAACCTATTTAAACAATCATAGTAATTTGTCAAATGATATAAGCTACACATACTATTCAGTTCATTAGATTTGAATAGAAATAAGATTCCAAAAAAGACTGCTTACATAAAAAATGGCTATAAAATTTTAATTACACCTTAGACTCTGGAGGCATAAAATCATGGAATAATCAGAAATGGTAAATGGTTCATTTTATAACAACATTCAATATTGGCATAACTGTGCTGTCACTTCATTCTCATACTATGTACTGGGTTTTCAAGGTTCAGGACTTTTGTTTATGATGAGCATGTTTACAACCATGCCATGATGATTATATATATATATATATATATCCCTGGAGTAAGGGAAAAGAACTTTACCTCCACATTTCCTGCATTTCACAAAAGGCGACTAAATGGGGCAGGACTAGAGGGTTGGAACCCCTCCCCACTTTTTGTATTTCAATTCTTAAAAGACAGAACTGAAGAAAGAGCCAAGTTGGGGGTGCTCATCCTCTTCAAAGGCTTAAATGTGAGTGGATGTAACCAAGATAAGAAAAAAAGGAGAGATTGGTAGCATATTTAAATTAAGGAATGTGGATGTTCTGGCTCTATGGGAAACAAAACTCAAGGGCAAAGGGATAGCACTATCACTGAAGCAGGAGTTGTGGGAGTGTGTAAAAGAGTGTAAGGAAGTGAGCTCCATATCCATAAGGGTATAAATGCAAGTGAATTGTGAGAGATGGGTGATTATTAGTGCTTATGCATCTGACCATAAAAAGAAAGACTATGAGTGGCAAGATACCAAGTATTAGAGATGGGTGATTTAAATGTGAAGGTGAGTAATGTAGCAGTTAAGGGTACAAAAGGAGGCATGGGGTGTTCAGTAACATGAATGGAAATGGTGAACAGCTTGTGGAGCTGTGAGCTGAAAAAGGACTGGTGATCAGGAATACCTGATTTAAAAAGAGGGACATACACAAGTAAAAATATGTGAGTAGGAAAGATGGTCAGCGGAAATTATTGGATTACATACTAATTGATAGGTGGGCAAAAGAGTGGCTTTTGGATGTGAATGTGCTGAGAGGGGCAATTGGTGGGATGTCTGATCATCACCTTGTGAAGGCAAGGGTGAAGATTTGTAGAGGTGTTCAGAAAAGAGATAACATTAAGGGTGAAAAGAGAGTAGTGAAAGTGAGCAAGCTTGGAAAAGAGACATGTGAAAAAATACCAGGAGAGATTGAATGTATAATGGCAAAAGGTTAGAGTAGATAAAGTAAGGGGAGTGTGTGAGGAAGTGGGTATGCAGGGAAGCAGTGATGGCATGTTTGAGAAGTGAATTTGGCATGAGTAAGGAGGGAGATGGGCTGGTTAGAAAGGAAAGTAAGTTATGAAGTAAAGTTGCTACTGAAAGAGAAAAAAAGAGGTATATGGCAATACTTACAGGGAAGGATTGGAAATGATTGGGACATGTATAAGAGAAAGTGGCAAGAGGTGAAAAAAAAAAGAGCAAATGAAAATTAGGGTGAGTGAGTATCAGTTAACTTTAGGGAGAATAAGATGTTTGGAATAATGTTAACAGTGTATAAAAGACAAGAAAATAAAGGTGAACATCAGTGAAGAGGACAAATGGGGAAATGTTTCATGATGAAGTGAGGAGAGAGAGTGAGTGTTATGAAGGACTTTTGAATTTGCTTGATTAGGTGGCAGATGTAGAGTGTTTGGGTCAATGTGGTAGGCAAAGTGAGAATGTCATGTTAAGTGGTTTAACAAAGAGCTCTGTGTAGGATAAAATGTGGCAAGACATTTGGAGTGGATGGTATTGTAGTTGAATTTCGTAAGAATGGGAGTGATTGTTGTTAATTGGTTAGTCTGGATTTTCACTGTAAGTATGGATCATGGTGAGGTGCCTGAGGATTGGCAGAATGCATATATAGTGGCACTGTATAAAGGCAATGGGGATAAATGTCAGTGTCCAAGCTAAAGAAGTATACATTTGTTGAGAGTACATGGTAAGCTGCATGGGAAAGTAGTAACTGAGAGGGTGAAGGCATGTACAGAACATCAGACTGGGGAGGAACAATGTGGTTTCAGAAATGGTAGAGGATGTGTGGATCAAGTTTTTGTTTTAAAGAATGTGTTTGAGAAATATTTAGAGAAACAAGGATTTTGTACTTGGCATTTATAGATCTGGAGAAAGCATATGACAGGGTTGCAAGATATGCCTTGTGGAAGGTCTTAAGAAAATATTGTGCAGGAAGAAAGCTGCAAGAACCAGTGAGAAGTTTTTATCAAGGGAGTAAGGCATGTGTGTGAGAGGAAGAGAGGTAAGTGAGTGGTTCCAAGTGAAGGCTAGGCTGCAGCAGGGGTGTGTAATGTCACTACATCTGTTAAATTTGTATATGGATGGAGTGGTGAGGAAGGTAAATGCAAGCCTTGGAGAGAGTGGAGAGTATGCAGTCTGTAAGTAAAGAGGGGACCTGGGAAGTGAGTCACATGTTGTTTGCTGATGACACTGCAGTGGAGTCAGGTTTGAGTGAGAAACTGCAGAAGTTGGTGATTGAGTTTGGAAGTGTGTGTGAAAGGAGAAAATTGAAAGTAAATGTGAATAACAGCAAGGTTATTAGGTTTAATAGAGTTGGGGGACAGGTTAATTGGGGTATGAGTTTAAATTGGATTTTTTTTTAGGAAAATCAAGCATTTTAGATACCTAGGAGTAGACAAGGTAACAAATGGAACTATATTATTAGAAGTGAGGCATATAGTGGATGAGGGGGTGAAGACTCAGGGAGCATTGAAGAATGTGAGGAAAGAGAGTTTGATATGGGTATGTGTGAAGGCATAGCTGTCCTAACAATGTTGTATGAATGTAAGGTATGGGTTACAGATGAAGATGCACATATGATGTGTTGGAAATCAAATGTTTGAAGATAATATCTAGTGAGAGGTGGCTTGACTAAATAATAAAAGGGTAAGAAAGAGGTGCAATTGAGAGAGCTGAGAAAGGGATGGTGATATAGTTTGGACATATGGAGAGAATGAGTGAGGAGAAGCTGATAAAGATGATATATGTGTCAGAAGTGAAGGCGACGAGGAGAAAGAGGAGACCAAACTGGAGATGAAAGGATGGAGAGAAATAGATTTTGAATGAAAGGGGCCTGGACATGCAGGAGGGTACATGGAATGCAGAGGACACATATACCCTCTTTGTCAACCTTTCCTCACTCATTCTTTCCATATATCCAAACCAGTGTAACACACCTTTTTCAGCAATCTCAACCACGCTCTTTTCATTAGCACGCCTCTCTTTTACCCTTTTATTATGTACTCGTTCAAAACACCTCACACCACGTTTTTCTCAAACATATCATTTCCAACACATCCACCTCCTCCACACAGCCTCATCGGTGCATTATACATGACAGCCATAGAATGGATGTGAGCTTATGTTGCCTTTCTTCATCTGTACCTGGTGCTAACTTGGGAAACAGTGACTTATTAGAATGCCCTCACATGTTTACATATCACATTACCACTTACACAGCAAAGAAGAAAGATGAAAAAACAGATTTTCAGTGACTGTATTGGAGAAGTAAGGTGATGATGATTATTATTCTCATCACTTCAGACATATTTGTGGCATTTCAAATTGCTTTATACTTTTATAAATAGTATCTGTTATTACAAATAATCAAAAGTTATCATGGTGCAATTTCTAATCTTCCTAAGGATGCATATTATCAATGCCAACTCTCTTGACTTGTAAACGATAAAACAATTTGTTACTATGTATTTCATGTAGTTAAAAAAATTGAAGCGCAGTAAAAAAGTCTTACCAATATGAAGCTGTTCTAAACCTTCCTTCAGAGTTACTACCTTACTCCCTTCATGTCTTTCAGTCCATATTGCAGTGCCATGAAAATACCAGTTTTGAACAAACTAGTTTAATATTACAACAATTTTGTAAAACTGAACCCTCATTATCAAAGACTTGGTTAACCAGAATTTAGTTATCCAAGATCCATATTTCACATCTACTTCACATAAAATTTTTGGTAAAGGCTTCTTAAATTAAGACACAAAAATTTAGTGGGACCTGGTGTTACTTGTGAAATGTCAAACAACACAATTCTAATACCCATTTTTCATTTTTCTCTTCTATACTATAATCATATCAATGGGTAAAAATATCATTTGCATAAATACTTAATAAGTGATGATATTAATTATATTGAATTCTATGACTAATATCTCAAACAATGAAGTTGGATGTTCAACAGCATGTGCAAATCTTTTAAGATTAATGTTGGGAAAAAAGTTCTGTATGTGGCAGCTTTCTCTAAACATGGCAAGAAGGCAGCCTTGTACCAGATATATAGGCAAGAATGATTCTTTAAGTAATATGAAGTACACGAGTGATAGTATTTTCTATATCATGTATTCCAGTGCACAGAGAATGCTGTCTGCTTTGAGTAGAAGTTAATCTTATAAGCACTATCTAACTTATACTTCTAAGTGGTATTTCCTTAATTCCTTAGATACTTGCAGTAACTCGATGCTATCACTTAATAACATTTAAGTATTACTGCATTATTTCCCCCAAAAGAAGCACAAAGTTAGTGTTTAGTCTTTCAAAACAGTACTTTCAATATCAGAGAAAGGCTATTAAATAATATAATGTATAAATGGTCTTAAATATCCTTTGAAAAAAGAGAGACAAGCAATTCTACCCATTTTGATGTATGGATGAATCTATGTACAGGGGTGAAGGCTCAGTAGACTAAGTGATAGTTATCCCAAAGCCATATTTGTCCATGACTTAGCCAAAGCTTTCAGAGACTCCAAGACTGTGGAGTCTTAAAAGGTGGACGGAAGAGAGTGATTCGTGTGAGTTTGTCATGAAGGATAATATGACCTCTCCTTATCTAAGGAACATTAGTATTGATGAATGCATGAACTATTCAGAGATTTGAAAATTTTGGATTTACTGCTAGGTACATTCATTTCCTTAAAAATATAGTAGTATTGGATTACATTCAACTATGAGCTAAGCACTTCCTAATAAGGACATAAATCAAAGTAAATTTATGAAAGGATATCAAAAACGAATAATCATCAAAATTTAGGTTGGTAACCCTGATTATGTGTATTTTCCTCAATAAAAATAGATTTTTGTTAGATATGATAAATTAAACTTGGAAGTTTGTTAACCTAAATTCCCTAAAAAAATGAAGATGTTTATAGATTCCTGTTATAGATAACTTCATAATCTATAATATTTCAGAACAGCTTTAATAGAAATTCAGCAAAATAAATGTCATGGCTCCACATAAATAAATGTGAAAACTAAACAAAAAACTTTATAGGTCCTGTATAAACTGAATAAAACAAATTTCATAGCTTCTGCTTAAACTAAATAATATTATATTTCAGGGGTAACATCTGAATTCCTACATTAGGAGACCAACATGTCAGTCTGTGCATGCCGGGCTTCACCGGCTATGGTATGCTTAAAACTGGTCAGTCCTGTGCTAATGCCCCCAGAAACATTAAGATGAAAAGATGCTACTCAATAGTGGTGTGAAGATGTGTAAACAGATCATAACATAACTGGTATTACAGACAGTGTCTATTTCCTGCATAGGAGTAATTCAGCTAAATCTGAATGCATATACACCCCTTTCTTTGATTTTAAAGATATAAGTAACAATGCTTTTACAGTCACCCTGAGATTCATTAATTCATATAATGAAATGACAGAAAAGAAAAACATTGTGAATGTATTAATCAATATGGACAAAAACACTTACGATAAGAGGAAATAAGAAATGACTATGTAACAAAGCATTGTGTAAAAAAGACAGCTGGAACAAAAAAAGGATATACACTTGCTCCTGTGGCTGTTTATTGCAAAAGCTTAAACTTTAGCGATAAATTATGGTAATGAATACAGGAACAAGTGTAGAATTAAAGAATGTTGGAAGTCAGAGATGTTTCTCAATGAAGATGATGCAGTGATAGTGAAGTTAGCAAAGGAGTTATGCATCTTATGCATCATGTGGAGTATTAAAAGAATGTCTAAAATCTAATATAAATACAAGTAAAAGGTGGTTGTGTTTGAGAAATAAGAATCACGGCAAAATTTCATTGACTGGAAAAGAGTCAATGAGCTTCTGAATTAAAGTTCCGAATTAAGACAAAAATAGAACCATAATGTCAGAAGCAGTGTTGAAAGGCAGACCAACAACTGAAGCTTTAACCATTTTACAATGTGTAACTGATTTTCTCAGCTTGTCTCAGTGTGACAAAAAGAGCAAAATCATTTCTATATTTATGAACAAGCAGACAAAAAATTTAATACAAAAATACTTTTCTTTCAAATTACGAACTTACCATTCCTAGATTAGGAAAATCATTATTTAGTGAACTGGTCAGTTCTATGACCCTCAAAAAGTTCATAACTTATTGAAATCTTAATATTCACAAACAAAGATATTCACCACATGATCAACATCCACAAATGATGATCTTTACATTGAGAATTCCTGCTACAATTTCAAAGCTACATTCTAAGCTGAGGAAGAGAGGGCGGCATGTATGGGTGTCAAATATTTCCACAGGACATTGACGTTTAATTATCCTGCAGACATGATGGGGGAGGAAAGTGCACAGTTTGAGCCAATGTTGCTACATTTGCCAATTTCTGCAGATATACATACAGCATCTTATAAAATATTACCAATAAAGCATATTTACTTATTACTTTGCTTATGAAGGAATAAAAACAAAATGACAATTATTCCATCAATATGAAAGGTAGAAAAAATATATAATTAGACGTACTTGTCAGCAACACTGTATATTCTTATCTTTGAAAGCACTGGAGCAGTAGCCTCTCCTTGGGTATGACAAGGCTAAATTTACTTTTAAGTTGTGTTTTCTTATTCTGTAAGTATAAAACCATCTTAAAAAAAAAAACTAACTACATCTCTAATGCTTGTTCCCTTTGGGAACTCCTCAAGGGGGTAACCATCACAACAGAGCCTCTGTAACTGTTGAACTCCAGTGCTGCTTCTCAGCCTTTAGTACCTCACCCTCAACAGGCCACTGGCATGGGGTAACTCTAGTCGCAGAAATGATGTATGGATGAGAGACTTGAGGTATTTATGAGATGTATGAAAGATGGCAGAGGTGTTGGAAATGAAAAGTTTGAGGAAAGTAAGTGGTGTGAGTGGTTTGATTGAGTAAGTAATGAAAGGGTAAGAGAGAGTAGAAGAGGGTGTGCTGAAATGGTTTGGACATATGGAGAGAATGAGTGAAAAAAGGTTGACAAAGAGGATATATGTTTCAGAGGTAGAGGGAACAAGGGGAAGTGAGAGACCTAATTGGAGGTGGAAAGATGGAGTGAAAGGGAATTTGAGCGGTCGGGGCCTGAACATGCAGGAAGGTGAAAGGTGTGCACGGAATAGAGTGAAATGGAACGATGTGGTAT
>JAUUDW010388823.1:0-12933 GCA_032361385.1 Panulirus guttatus
TTTGGTAGAGATACAGGGACATCTTGCTCCTCTTTGACAGCGATACGGGGACATCTGGCTCCTCTTTGGTAGAGATACAGGGACATCTTGCTCCTCTTTGACAGCGATACGGGGACATCTGGCTCCTCTTTGGTAGAGATAGGGGGACATCTTGCTCCTCTTTGGTTGAGATACGGGGACATCTTGCTCCTCTTTGACAGCGATACGGGGACATCTGGCTCCTCTTTTGTAGAGATACGGGGACAGCTTGCTCCTCTTTGGTAGAGATATGGGGGCATCTCGCTCCCGGTTTACAGAGATAAGGGACATCTTACCTCTCCATGATAGAGATACAGATACATCTTACTCCTGGTTGGCAGAGGTACGCGTATAGCGTGCTTTTGTTTGATAGAGATATAGGAACATCTTGCTCCTGGTTGATATAGGTACAGGTGCAAGGGCGAGAGGAAGGACAGGATTAGTTCAGCAGTCTAGGTTGGAATTACAGTCTAAGCTTGTACAGCAGTCTAGGCTGGTACAACAATCTAGGCTTGTATAATAGTCTAAGCTTGAACAACATTCTAAGCTGACAGAAGTCTAAGTTTGTACAACAGTCTAAGCTTGAACAATAGTCCAAGCCTGTACAACAATCTAAGCCTGCACAACAGTCTAGGCTGGTACAACTGTCTAGGCTAGTACAACAGTCTAGGGTGGTATAACAGTCTAAGCTTATATACAGTTTAGTCTTGTACATCAGTCGAGGCTGGTATAATAGTCTAAGCCTGTACAATAATCTACGATATTGCATCAATCTGGCTGGGTATAACAGAAGGATGGTACAACAATGTAGTTTGGTACAATAATCTAAGTATGTACAACAGTAGGTTGGTACAACAGACAAGTCGGGTACAACAGTTTAAACTTGTACAATAACCTAGGCTGCTACTATATCCTAGGACTGTACAACGGTCTAGGCTGGTACAACAGTCTAAGGCTGTGCAACAGTCAAGGCTGGTACAGCAATGTACGCTGGCACAAGTCGAGGTTGGTGAAACATTCTCAGCCAATACAACAGTCTATGCTAATACGACAGTCTAGGCTGGTACAACAGTTTAAGCTTGTACAACATTCTGAGCTTGTACAACAGTCTAGTTTTGTACAAAAATCCTAGCGGGCACACCAGTCTAGGCTGGAAGAATGATTAAGGCTGGTTCAACGATCAAGGCTGTTACAAGTTCAAGCTGGTACAACAGTCTCGCCTGGGACAGCATTATAGGCTAAAACAGTGTAAGCTGGTATATAAGTATAGGCTTCCAAAGCAGTCTAGGTTGATACAACAGTCTATGTTTGTGCAACAGTGTAGGCTGGTCTAAGAGTCCAGACTGGTGCAGTAATCTAGGCAGGTACGAAAACATAATAATATTCGTACAACAGTCAAGGCTGGTCAAATTGTGTAGGTTGGTGCAGCTATCTAAAGCTTGTGCAAGTTCAAAGCTGATATTATTCTAGGCTGGTACAACAGTCAAGGGCGGTACAATAGTCTAAGATGGTAAACGTCTAGGCTGGTACAACAAGTAGTACAGGCTGGTACAAGAGTATAAAACTAGTACAACAGTCTAAAGCCGATACAGCAGCGCAGGTTGTTATGACGTAAGCTCCCCCCTCACCATGTAATGATAAACGCCCCACTCGGTCTTTATACTTCCATGAATCACATCCGCCTCCACACCTCCGTGTCCACCCTCCCTACTGCGTTAACACGCCTCTCTGGCTGCACCCACCACATGCTGAGCTGAGCAATGTTCTTTTCGATTCGGCACGAGAAGAACTGGAATTTGTTGAACATATTTTTTGTTTCGTTTTCAAGAATGAAGGAAATATTAGGGGAGAGTGAAAGGATTGTGCATCATTTGTTCTAGCTGTTGTCTTAGAGATGGATAAATTGTGAGCTTGTGGACAGTACCAAACTAGGAAAGCCAACTAGAAGGGGTCCCTAAGGGAAGTAATCGTCACTAATATCAGCTGTACCAAATTAGGAAAGGCAACTGGAAGGGGTCCCTAAGGAAAGCCATCTTCACTAGAGTCAGCTGTACCAAACTAGGAAAGCCAACTAGTAGGGCCACTAAGGGAAGCCATCATCACTAGAGTCAGCTGTACCAAACTAGGAGAGGCTACTGGAAGGGGGCTCCAAAGGGAAGTCATCGTCACTAGTGTCAGAGTTGTAGCAAACCAGGAAAGCCAACTAGATGGGGGTTCCATAGGGAAGCTATCATCACTAGAGTCAAAGCTGTACCAAACTATTCGACCCAAGACTGTCATATAAATGTCACATCAGTCAACTGAAAATCAAAACCATCAAAGCGCTCGATATCCTGTGGATGTGCAATAAATTGAAAAAAAAATGGAGACCAACCAAAAATAACAAACTGTGAAAAATTAAGAAACATCTTAGGAGCATGATTATCACTTTCTCCTTGAGCTGTTAAATGAAAGTTTTTATTACAAGGCTAAAAATTGGATACATCAGACTGATTCATAGGTGGCTACTGGCAGGAGACCAATCTTCATTCCATAAGGAGTATTGGGTGCCACTGAGCGTCCTTTGTACGGTACCATTCTTTGTAGAGTGTCTGGTGAGAAAGACTGTCCCATTCTGAGGAGAGTCTCGCGTGTCATCGACTGTCCCATGCAGTGTACCATTCTGTGGAGAGTGTCACGTGCCACTGACTATTCCATGCAGTGTACCATTCTGTGAAGAGTGTCAGGTGCCATAGACTGTCCAATGTATTGTACCATTCCAAGCACCACGAGTTGTTTTTAAGTCCTCACTTTTGCTCATGAGGGTAATGGAAGGTAACAGCTGGGACAAAATTCATCAGTTCAGAATTTTGCCAGATGCAAATGCTGTATCGAATGTGCACAAACGTCTTATATTATATCCAGGTTCGAGAGACGACCCTTTTTCATAAACTCATTGCCAGAAAATGCATTGGCATGTAGTAGGCTGTATCCATGTTCATTTTTCTTACAATTCTATTCTATTCTTTAAAAAATGCCATATGTTGCTGGAGGGTGGAGATAGAGCCGCCTTCATTCTCAATCATACCCTTATCTATCTGTAACAGAATTCATATCTTTAATGTTTGAAACATAACTACCTTTTAGACCTAAGGACCTCTTTTTTCCCCCAGTGTATTCTTGTCTACATTATTATGTCTAACGAAATTATATAGATACAGTATTAAGGGTTAGTGGATTTTAAAATCATCTGTGAAGCTGATTTTACACACAACAAAATATCTCGTGTTTACTAATTTTGTGTCACGGAGAGGGTTCTACTCTCGTGTTCTCCCATCTCTCAACCATGTACATACGTATCATGTATTTACTACTCTGTAAACACACACAGCAGCCTAAACCAGTTAATCATTTATCAACCAGCCTCAAGGGGAGGTTGAACACCTGGGTTGAATGTGTGCTGACTACCGTGCCTAGGATTCGTTCCTGTGTGGGCTCAATCCCAATGGAATGGGCTGACTCATGGTCAGTAACGTTTATTAATACACCACGGAAACTCGTAACTGAATATGAATGTTCAAATGTTTTGCAAACCATCTTTAAGTATTAGCTGTTGATGGAATCAATTACGAAGAGTTAATGTACATTTAAAAAAAAAGGAAGTTTGTTGAAAGTGTTAAAATATTCGAAATAGTGTTGAAATATTCGTAGGTTTTCTTTATCTAAATGCACAGTTATAATGTTGTGTTAAGTAACAATGGCACACATAATCACAATATTTACTGCCACATGCACAACTCTGTGCCAAGATGATTATACCTAAGGCGGGAGTAATAACGGGCCCGTGATAACCAAATTTCGTCTCACACATGGTTCAGTCTCTATCAAGGGGAAGGATTTACGACCTTCAGTAGAACATGCCTTTTTATTGCTTGTTATGCTTGTGTTGAAACTGGTTGAATGATGCATGGCAGTGAGGTCAGTCTAATGATGTCAGCTTATATCCACTGCACACATGGCCAGATATGCCACAACAGTATAACACCCTATAAATGCCTATGGTGGGTCACACAAAGCAGGACAGACTCATCACCCATATTGGGTAACACATCGCAGGACAGACTCACCACCCATGGTGGGTCACACATCGTAGAAATGGCACAACCCACGGTTATGCCACACAATGCTCATGTATATCACACAGTACTGCTCAAGTATATCTCACAACAGTGATCAGCAGTGGCCATGTGCATCATAAAGCAGTGGTGATGTTTATTACAGCAGTGGCAACTCCTGTTAAATAGCAGTGGGCATGGGTATCACAGCTGTGACCACGTCTCATACAGAAGTGGCAACGTGTGTCACACAGCAGTTGCCATGTCATACAAGTGTCCACATGTAACCCTGCAATGGCAATGCATGTTATACAGCAGTGGCCCCGTGTTTCACACACCACTAGCCACATGTGTCACAGCATTGACATAGTGTCGTACAGCAACGGTGATGTATGTCACACTGCAGTGGCCACATGTGTCACAGCGGTGACCATGTGTCATATAGCAGTGGTCACGTATGTCACACTGCTATGGACACATATAACAGTGGTAACTGTGTTATTCAACAGTGGCCACATATGTCATGCTTCTGTGGCCATATGTCTTTCAGCAGTGGCCATGTTTGTCACACTGCAGTGGCCACATGTCACAGCGGTGACCAGGTGTAATGCTGTAGTGGCCTCGTATATCATGCCAAAGTGTCCTTATATTAAACAATGCCGTGGCTCCATATATCACACTGCGGTGATCACGTATATAACATTTCAATGACCACTTTTATCACCGCAGTAGCCACTCATATTTCACTAAAGTGTTCACATATGATACTACAGTGGCCATGTATGTGATACTGCCATGGCAACGTATGTGACACAACCGAGGCCACGTATATGACGCTGTAGTGGCCATTTATGTCACAATGCAGCGACCTTGTATGTCACATTGCATTGGCTATCTTTGTCATGCTACAGTGGCCATGTCTATCATACTGTTGTAGCTGTGTTTATCATACCACAGTGGCCATGTTTATCTTACAGCAGTGGCATGTTTATCACACTGCATTGGCCACGTTTATCATACTGCAGTGGCCACGTTTATCATACTGTTTTGTCTATGCATGTTACGTTGAAGTAACTAAGTTCATAGCACTGCAGTGGTACATATGCCGCACTGCAGTGGTACATATGTAACTGCATTGGTCATATATGTCATACTGCAATGGTTACATATTTCACACTGTAGTGGCTACATATGTCATACTGCAGTTGTCATGTTTGTCACACTGCAGCGACCACATATATCATATTGAAGTGGCCACATATTTCACTCTTCAGTAGTCACGTACGTGACACTGCTGTAGCCACGTATGTCACACAACAATAGTCGTGTATGTCACACTACAGTGGTTGTGTATGTCACACTGCAGTGGCAGCATATGTCACACTACAGTAGCCATATTTATTACTGAAGCAGCCATGAGTCATACTGCAGTGGTCCCGTTTGTCACACTTCAATGATCCTGTATGTCACATTGCAATGGCCACATATGTTACACCAGTGGCCACGTTTATCATTGCAATGATTATATTTGTCAATGCAGTGGCCACATATATGTCACAGTGCAGTGACCACATTTACCTCTGCAGTGGTTGTGTATGTCACTGCAGAAGCCACTTTCATCACACTGCAGTTGGCATGTATGTCATACCAGTGGCCATGTATGTTACACCAGTAGAAACGTATATCAGACTGCAGTGCCCACGTTTATCACTGCAGTGATTCTGTATGCCATACTTCAGTAACCAAATATATGTCACACTACATTTGCCACGTTTTTCACGCTGCAGTGCCAATATCCCATCACCAAAGACATACATTCCTTCACTTTTCGTTAAAAAGAAAATAAAATGGATAAACTTTAAGCTCCAGCCACGTGACTTAACATATCACACTGCAGTGGCCATGTGTGTCACTCTGCAGTGGTTGTATATGTCACATTAGATTAGCCAAGTATGGCTACTGTAGTGGCCAAATTCATCACTGCAGTGACACTGTATGTCACACTGCAGTATCCATGTTCATTACACTACACTGGCCATGTATGTAACACTGCAGTGACCACATATATCACACTGCAGTGGCCATGTATAACACTGTAGCAGCCATGTATATCACTGTAGTGCACATATTTGTCACAATGCATTGGCCACATGTGACACACTGTAGTGGTCATGTATGTCAAACTGCAATGGCCATGTATTTCACATTGCATTGGCCACGTTTATCATTACAGTGACCATGTGTGTCACACTGCAGTAGCCAAGTTCATAACAATGCAGTGGCTACTTATGTCACACTGCAGTGGTCATGTGTGTCACACTACATAATCCATGTAAGTCACACTGCAGTGTCAACATATTTCACACTGCAGAGGCCATGTATGCCAAAATACAGTGGCCATGCATTTCACATTGCAAGGCCACTTATGTCACAGCAGTGGTTGCAGATATCAGTATTTCCACGTATGTTACACTGCAGTGGCCAGTTGGTGGAGGTGATGGTGACATAACAAGCTATTATCACCTCCAGCATATGCAGGTGGTGATGGTGGCGTATCAAAACAGTGGTCATCTCCTGCAGCAAATGTAGGTGGTGATGGTGGCGTATCATAACAACGGTCATCTCCTCCAGCAGATGTAGGTGGTGTTGGTGGTTTATGATAACAATGGTCATCTCCTGTGGCAGATGTAGGTGGTGATAGTGAAGTATTATAACAATGGTCATCTCCTCTGGCAGATGCAGGTGGTGATGGTGGTGTATTATAACAATGGTCATCTCCTTTGGCAGATGCAGGTGGTGATGGTGGTGTGTTATAACAGTAGTCATCTCTGCCAGGAGATGCAAGTGGTGACAGTGGTGTATCAAAACAGTGGTCATCTCCTCCAGCAGATGCAGGTGGTAATGGTGTCGTATTATAACAGTGCCAATCTCCTCCAGCAGATGCAAGTGGTGCTGGTGGTGTATTATTACAGTGGTCATCTCCTCCAGCAGATGCAGGTGGTGATATTGGTGTATTATAACAGTGGTCATCTCCTCTGGCAGATGCAGGTGATGATGATGGTGTATTATAACAATGGTCATCTCCTCTAGCAGATGCAGATGGTGATGGTGGTGTATTATAACAGTAGTCATCTCTACCGGCAGATGCAAGTGGTGACAGTGGTGTATCATAACAGTGGTCATCTTCTCCCTCATATGCAAGTGGTGATAGTAGTATATTTTAACTGTGGTGTCTCTTTCAGAAGATGCAGGTGGGGTTGGTGATGCTGGTGATGGTGATGGGAGTGGTGGTTGGCCATGACTGGGGCTGGGGTAGGTGCCCAAGAGCTGAGCCCTTCCCTAAACTTTCTGTTAACAAGGTGAGTTTTATCATCACACACTTCCAACCCATGTAACGGGAGTACTTATGTAAGGAATACCTCATGGCTGTGAAGGCAATACTTCCTGGATGTGTAAGGAACATCCCATAGTTGTGTAGGAAGTACCCTGTGGTTGTGTAGGAAGGGCCTCATGGTTGTGAATGCAGGACCGCCTGCCAGTGTAAGAAGTATCCTTGTCCGTGTAGGAAGTACCTCATGGTTTTGTAGGAAGTACCTTATGACTGTGTGTGCAGGACCACCTGGCTGTGTAAGAAGTACCCCTGTCTGCATAGGAAGTCCCTCATGGCTGTGTAGGATGTAATCCTGACTGTTTGAGTGTTTGAGGAGAACCTCACTGCTGTGTAGGAAGTAACTCCTGGCTGTGTATGAAAGAGCTCTTAGATGTATGGGTAGTACCCCTTGACTGACGCCTGGTTCTATAGGCAGTACCCCCTGGTTGTGTTGGGAATGCCTAGCTGTGTAGCAAGTACCTCCTGGATGTTGACAAAGGACCATCTGGTTGTGTAAAGAATATCCCATGCTGTGTGGCAAGTACTCCAGCTATGTATGAAGAACTGCATGGCTGTAAAGGAATTACCTAGTTTACGTGTATGTGCTGTAGAATCTTGTGTCCTTGTAGAAAGTAATCTTTGGCTGTGTAGGAAGTACCCCTGGATGTATAGGAAATATATCATGGCTGTGTAGGAAGTAACCCTAGATATGTAGGAAGTTCTCATAGTAATGTGTAGGTCAACTACAATATTATTGTAACAACCAACATGAAAGTGTTCACCATTATATAAATAATTCAGTTCAACCAGAATATTACTTCAATTCAACCAATCTGTAACTTTTCATAACTTAATAATTAGATAATCACCACTTAATGCATAATATAGAAACCATAGAATGTGCCCTGTAAAACTTACTGTACTATGTAGATGTACCTCACCCATATGCCTATCCAAAGCATAGAAGTATCCAGCCCCACCTTAATTTTAAGCTCTTTTGTGATTGATTAACTAGTTACTAAAATGACCCCGAGTTCTGTGATAGCTTAACTGTATATTTTCATCCGAACAGCTGCTTAAATTTAATGAACTGTTCTTAATTAATTGTATTTATTTCCTTCGTCTCTAATCAGTCTCTAGAGTCCCAACTTAGGAGAAACATTAGGGAAACCCTTGTCTTTCTGCAGATATTAGAACTGCACTGAACTTTATATTCAGCAAGTTGTTCAAATTTTACATAAGACCAAATTATAATGTGCTTCTCAAGTCTAGTCACTGCAGATAAAGAAGTACAAAGAGGAGATAGAGGAGGTCCAGAGGAGAACAAAATAGTACTGGAATCAAGGGAGCTGAGGTACAGGGAAAGACCAGAAACCTTAAATTTGCCCACCTTGGAAGAGAGATGCGTGAGGGGTGACCTGATCACAATCTTTACATTTTCAAGACAGACTGATGACGTGAGCTGCTAACAATCTTTGAAAGACAGAGGGATAGAACAACTAGAGCAAAGAACATAAAATTAGGAAACTTATTACAAAAGATGTGAAAAAGTATATTTAGTATGAATGGTGACTAAACAATGGTAAATATAGACACTATACAGGAATTTAAGAAGTTGTATGATAGTAGTAACTGTTCAAGAGATGTGGCCCCGTGAGAGTAAAACTCCCTCCTCTTATAGCACAAATAGGTAAGTACACTGCAACAGATCACGTGATTGTCAAGACAGTCTTACAACAGTTTTGTGAACCATGTAATTGCCAAGACAGTTCTACAACAATTTAGAGAAACATGTAATCACTAAGACAGTTCTACAAAAAGAAGGAGACCATGTGATCATCAACGCATCCTATAAGAGTATAATGGATGACATCATCACTTAGCCCTACAACAGAACAGTGGACCAGATGACCAAGAGAGCCCTTGCTCAGTATAGTGGACATTATGATCAAGACAGTCTAATATTACTGTGATAACCAAGATTATCATACAACAGGATAATGGACCATGTGATCAAGACACTCTAAAGTTATTGTGATAACCAAGATTATTATACAACTGGATAGTGAACCAAGTGATCAAGACAGTCTACCATTATTTGTGATAACCAAGATTATTATACAAGATGATAATGGACCATGATCTCACAAGATAGACCTCTACAATATAGTGGAACATGTGATCAACAAGACAGTTCTACAACAGTGTGGTGGACCAGGTGAACACCAACAGTTCAACAACAGGATAATGGGCCATGTGATCACCAAGACAGCCCTACTGTATGATCACTCAGATGGTCGTACAACAGAATAGTGAACCATGTGATCACAGACTCCCTAGAATATTATAGTGAACAAAACAGTGCTAATACAGAATAGCAGATCATGGCATCACCAAGACTCATACAACAATATAGTGGACCATGTGATCACCAAGGCAGTCATATAACAGTATAGTGAATCATGTGATCACAAGACATCCATACAACTGTATGAAGGACATGTGCTCACCAAGACTGTCCAGTAAAGCTATAATGAGCCATGTAATCATGAAGACATTTGAACAAAAGTATAGTGGACAATGTGATCACTAAAACATCCTACAACGGTATAGTGGACCACATGATCATGAAGACATTTGAACAACAGCATAGTGGACTATGTCACTACTAAGACATTCCTACAATGCTATAGTGGACCATGTAATCACAAAGACATTTGAACAACAGTATAGTGGACTATGTGATCAATAAGATGGTCTAATGACGGTACAGTGGACCATGTGATCACAAAGATATTCGAACAACATAATTTTATTTTATGTTGAAGGCTCCAGTCACAGATGAAAGTCCACATCAAGGCCAGGCCTTAAATGAAATATGTATAGAGAGGATTATGAAAGGGAAAAAGAAGAGACAAGGGAGTGTTTACAAATTTTGGAGGAAGTGAAAAAGCCGTCTTTTAAAATGTGCCAGGTCATAGTTATTGGGAAAGACATGAGAATATAGAGCTCCAAAGCTTCGAGGTACTGGGAAAGAAACAGTTATCAAAAATGCCCCTCCTTGAGCTGCCAATGGCCACACTGTAATGATGTAATGCAGTAGCTTGCTGAGTATTACATAGTCTAGCTAGTGGTGCGGCACACAAGCAGCCAACTTTCAGGAGCAAAAACCAAAATAATACTTATAGAAAAGGGTAAGTGAACCAACATCATGGTGGAAGGCAAGAGGGTTAAGTGTGAAAGTTTAACAGTACCAGCTGACCCACTTGCAGCAGCACTGCCCTGTCCTGTTCACTCCACTTTCTTCAATTTCCTGTCTGGTACTGCTTTATATTCTTTTAAGCCACTCTCCAGCAAGTACTGCAATTCTCTTAATTTTCTGATCCACTGACAGTGGCTTCTAGTAGCCTCTTCAATGCCTATACAGAATCTGTCCAAGGGCAGATGAGGTTCCATTCCAAACGCTAGGTAATGGAGTGAAATCTTGTATCTGAGTGTAGAGTACTAGCAAAGAACGCTGTCAAACTTGACAAATACCTAGGCCACTGCTCCCTTTACTCCCTCTCTAGTGTAGCCAGCCTCTCAAGAAATGAAACTGCCCTCAGACAATAATAACACCAATACCAGAGTACACTGGGCTCACCTCACCTCACTAAGAGAGAAAATTTACAATGCAAATGAATTCCTGCATAAGTCACTGGAACAGAACAAAAATCTACTTAGTTACTTTAAAAGAAATAATACAAGAATAATCTCTGCCAACTACAAAACAATAAACACACAGGTCAATTTCCTTTCAAAGCTAAATGAAACCTTATTCACATTAAATACAATATTTCCAAAAATTTACAAAATGTTCACATTGAGGGTATTCACTATTAACACAATGCCTGGTAACTATCTTAATCTTAATTACAACATACTTAGGTCAATGTGGCCAAACCTTACTATACCAGTCTGTTTAACAGTTTACATACTTTTATCCTAAATGCCTCTGTCCATAAATTTCTCTACACATTAACCCTTAGTGCCACCATCACTTTGTCATACTCCAAGTCCTGCCTCAACACTAACTCCACAATATATTAATTTGCTTCATCACTTTGGTGTAATTAGCCTCTGGAATCCAGCTTGAGTACTAAGGCAAACCAACTCTTCTTCGTAACTGCATGGTCCTCCAGCTCAGCGCAATATAGTTTTTGCATTTACAACTTTGGGAAGGTCGAAGGTCAAGACATGGAGGGTGAAAGGTTAAGACACCGATGGCCAAAGGTCAAGAACCAGAGGCCGAAAGGTCATGACATGGAGGGCCTAAGGTTAAGACATGGAGGGCCAAAGGTCAACACAAGGAAAAGCTGAAAGTCAGCACTTGGGGGGCCAAAAGTAAGCGGTGGGTCAGCACAGGAATAGTTCACACACTGAGTTACGTGTAAGGTCAGTATGGGAAAGGGAAGGGAAATGATCAATTAAGGGCCTTCCTCCACACTCTCATAACTCTCTCTCATGCACTCTCACTTGCTAGACCACTCCTGTGCTACCATAATCTCACTTGCCAGACAACTGCTAGTGCTACCATTCTCACACTTTCCAGACTAATACTAGTACTACCTTACTCTCACTTGCCAGACCACTACTGGTGCTACCACACTATCACTTGCCAGACCACTACTACCATTACTATCACAGTCTCACTTGCCAGACCACCACCAGCACTATTACCACTAGTACTAGATTATCTTGTCTAGGATGCAGTCCTACAACCCATCTTGTAAATCTTTTTCCTCTCATTCATAGCTTGATTGCTCCTATTCTGATGCCTGTCACATCAGGGACCATGAAAGTGGAACATGAAACCTCTTTCCTTCCCCAGAAACCCACTCTGTTTTCATTTCTGTTTGGAATTACTGCAAAGCTGTTCTTTGAAGAGCTAAGAAAGTGTGCTGACACAACTTCTCCTACTGACATATCTTTCTGTTTCTTAACCAATTGCTTCTCTAACAACTTCTGTAATTCAACCTTTCCTCCCCTGTTCCAACCTAATCAATCCGTTACTTACTCTCTGAGATTTTTTTCTTTTTCATGTTGAAGGTTCCAGTCACGGACAAAAGTCCAAATCAAGGACGGGCCCTAACTGAAATACAGAGAGAACTGAGAAAGGGGGAAAAACAGACAGGGAAAGTATTTACAAATTTTTAAGAAAGTGTAGGGAAAGAAACAGTTATCAAAACGGCCCACCCTTGAGTTGCCAACGGCCACATACTAATAATGTGACGCAGCAGCTTGCCGTGTATTGCAAAGTACTGAATAGGAACCAGCACCCAAGCAGCCAGCTCTCGCGAGCAAAAACAAAGTAATAACAACCATACAGGCCACGGCGGAAGCCATTTATTCATATAAAAAGGTAAAACTATTTACAGAAGAATATGTTAGGGCTGTCGTTAAAAGATATAT
>JAUUDW010388934.1:0-12932 GCA_032361385.1 Panulirus guttatus
TTCCTTTCGAGAGGGTAAGTGCTAGAATGATTGCATATATTTATCATTATTATCATTGAGGTTTGTGGTATATTTTATGTTCAAGGGCGGGGGGGACAACTCCCCCTCTTCTCCCCCATCATGGATACGCCCCTGATGCTTAGTGGTACATGCTGCATAATATTTACACGCTGTTCATTGCGTATCATGTAAAGTCTCCCAAAACTCCAAGTGTGAAGTGTGAGGTATAACATGAGAAAAGAGAACGTACGTGCTGAGACCTAACTGTTTTGGTGGTGTAGGCCGGCCGGCTGAGCGATAGGTCCTCTTTAGCAGCCACACTACATTTGAACGTTTGTACATCAAATAAGGTTAGTAAAGAGATTTATTTTTTCTTTTGTTATCTGCTTCTGACATTTTCTAGTAATTAATGACTAAAATAATTTTGTATGAATATTATTATACATTTTGGTTACCCATTCTCTTGAAATAGTCTTGACAGACGTTTGTAGTTCCCGTCTCAACTGCTGCAATGTTGGTTCCTCATTCTCTTGAATTATTTTAACAGACAATTATAGTCGTCCGATATTAACTGCTGTAATGTTTCAAGTAAAGAATATAAATTGTTATTTTCTGTTGCTATTACTTTTGAAGAATCTCGTCCTCTTCTGTTATAGATCTTTATGAGGACAAAAACTTGAACTGAATGTCTCGAACCTGATAGCAAGGCATTGTAAAGTTTATAGTCTCAGCATCTTGACCGTATTTTGCAATCTTGGTCAGTTTCATTTCATTTTTCTACGTATTTCCTTATTAAGAGCAAAGATAAGGACGGTTACCACAGCAGTATGAAAATTTCTTGCTCTGTAGCAAGGTGTAGCGGCAACTGAATTTCACTTGTCCTTTGTCCAGAGCTCAATGATCTTGTCAAGAAGGTAAAGCACTTGAAATGTAATTATGTGCATACAACGAAAGTATTTGAAGTACAACGTGCACTGAGAATAGAATCTTTTTTCTACTTTAAAACTGAACATTTTTCTCAAAAACTGGAATACGTGCCGACGAAATAAATGTCTGGAGTATCTCGAATGGGTGGCAACTCCCGGCACAAAGTTGGGTCGAAAAATGTTTTCTGATGAAAATGAAAGAAGTTAGATTAAAGACCTGAACAAATTATCAGAATGGACGAAAAAGAGACAAGATCAGTTTAAGTTTAATGTGGGAAAAAAGTTCAGCATGAAATAGGTTAACAAAAGTATTAAATCCGAACTTAATGGAGTGGACATTAATACAACATTGTTAAAAGGACCTTGCAGTAACGGTTACTAAAGGTGTAAAATCAAGACACAGGGTAGTATTATATTACCTGTAACTGAAAATATTATTTTTATTTTTTAGCTTTGTCTAAAATTGTTGGTATTGCAAGGGATGCGCCATTCACCCTTCACTTCTGAATAGCTTTACTGAAACCTCGCTTTGTTTTTCTGTTTTGGTCACAGTGCCGTACAACAGATATAAATTATCTCAAAAGTTGTGAGAAAAATAGTCATCAGAAATTTTTCTTAAATAGAAAGCTTGAAGAAAACCGAATTCTCTTGTAGGACATAGAATGAAGGATGACGTTTTATTATAGATGAAGGAAATCAGGGAATGAACAAAGTTACCAACCTATGTAGTTGCTAGAAACAACAGCTTTAGTCTGATTCTGTTCACATTTAAATGGTTAAAAAGATATGTTGGTTTTGATATGGAGTTGCTTGCAGATGAGTGGGATGACTTACTAATTATCATCATTAACACAAAAGTACCTGGTAATTTCAAACATTGGTTGGATATATTAATGAATTGTTGAAAATAGCCCAAAGAGCAGACTGCAGCTTCAGTACTTCTTGTTTATCAAATCATAATGCAAGTCCATATACGCAGACGATGGTTGTTACTAAAGGGAACGTTTGCTTTTACTTACTATATTAAGTTCGAAATATTTGGAGGTGAGAAATAATATCCCTGATGATAGGGACAGAAAGAATGCTACTCACATACGAGTATCTCCTGGATGTAGAAGGTGACGATGGGTCAGAAGCACTTGGGTCGGAGAGTTGGGGAACTGGAAGTCTCTTTTTTTTATTAGTTTTATAAAGGATATTTCCCAGATGGCAAGAATGAACAGGTATGGAATATAGTTAGCAATATGAATATTTATTGATGAACTGGAAGAACATTACTATATATACACACATACACGGTAGGCATATGAAAATATGAGCTTGAAATTCAATAATCATTCTACAGCAGATCATAACAATCAAGTATAACATAAAATTCCCTTGGCACAGGTTACATCTATTACTAAAAACACCTCTGAACCTTTGTGTTCATAACTAAGTGCACATTTTTTTTGTTGCCAGTAATTCATTAATCCTGTTACCTCATTCATCAAACAGATGCTAAATAATCCTGACGCTTCCACCAATAGCCATCACAGTAATTCAAGATATAACGGTGGCCTTGATGACATATATAAATAAATCTAAAACCATTCACTACAGCTGGGGAGGGTACATTATTTATATGTAAATTGGCTACCTTTGCCCTGAGGCGGAAAATACGGTCATTTTGCAGGTAGCATCCCATGCATTGTTACCATACGTTACAGCCTAAATTTTTTCGTGCACTGGCCTTTATATGTGATGTCAAGGAAGCTCGACTGAGATCAGTTCCCTCACGTTATGTAATAATCCTTGCTGATCATATTTGTTTGTCAAAAAAAAAAAAAATCCAGAAACACCACACATCTTACTACATATTCTTAATAGCACTCATGAATTGCCTTTATGCCTCGCAAGGAAGCAAAATAAGTTGAAAATGGGCAGCACACGTGACATACGCTTCGCCAGGTTGAGTTGTAATTCACCTTCTTTAAATTATACCCCACCGTAATAATTAACTCATGGAGATATTGTTTTAGAGTACTTGGGGCAAGCCAGCACACAGCGTATGTAGTGGATACTGGAACTGTTGCACACAGTGCTAGTAACATTTTTTCTAAAGGGATCCATTGTCAAGTTCATTAACTCCCGTACGAACCGCTCCTCTACCGCTGGATCAATCATAGAGTGGCTGCAAGTTGTTTTATTATCACCATATCTATACATATTAAAAGAATTTTGCTTTCTTCATCTTCATTTCAGAAATTAAACTCATAAGACTCAGAATTCTTCCTTGACAATGTCAATATCATTCATCTCAGCCCTTATGGACAATCGGGGAACAATTCTGGCTAGTTCTGGACAATGTTCCATCTTGACAATGATAGATTTTGGACCAATACCAATGTCCTGTTTCTCTTTCTCAGGACTACTAGAATTCTTTACTGTGGAGTGAGTTATCAAATGGTCCTCAGATGTTTGGCGCTGGGAATTTTCATAAGGCTTCTCTCTTGTATGGATATTCATGTGTGCCTTAAGATTACTCCTTTTGGAGAATGTCTTTTGGCATTGTAAACATTCATATGATTTCCCTCCAATATGAACAGTCATGTGTTTCACTAGATCTTTCCTGTGGTAGAAAGTCTTTTGGCAATGTAAACATTCAAATGACTTCTTTCCTGTATGAACTTTCATATGCTCCACTAAACTACCCCTCAGTGAGAACGTCTTTTGGCACTCTGAACATTCATAGGGTTTCTCTCCTGTATGAATTCTCATGTGCTGCACTAAAGAATTCTTATGTGAGAAAGCCTTTTGGCACTGTGAACATTCATATGGTTTTTCTCCAGTATGAACTTTCATGTGCACCATCAAATGACTCCCCTGTGAAAAAGTCTTTTGACACAGTGAACATTCATATGGCCTCTCTCCTGTATGAATTCTCATGTGCTGAACTAAATGAGACTTCTTTGAGAAGGCCTTCGGGCACTGTGAACATTCATTTGGTTTCTTTCCTGTATGAATAGCCATGTGGTGCACTAAAGAACCCCTCTGTGAGAAGGTCTTTGGGCATTGTGAACATTCATATGGCTTTTCTCCTGTATGAACTCTCATGTGCTGCACTAAATATCTTTTCATGGAGAATAACCTTTTGCACTGTGAACATTCATATGGCTTCTCTCCCGAATGAACATTCTTATGTGCTAGTAGAGTACTCTTCTGTGAGAAGGTCTTTTGGCACTGTGAACATTCATAAGGCTTCTCTCCGGTATGAACTCTCATGTGCTGTACTAAACTCTTCCTTAGGGAGAAGGTCTTTTGGCACTGTGAACATTCGTGTGATTTCTCTCCTGTATGAATATGCATATGCTCCGCTAAATGACTCCTCTGTGAGAAGTTCTTTTGGCACATTGGACATTCATATGGCTTCTCCCCAGTATGAACTTTCAAGTGATCCAATAAATGACTCTTCCGTGAAAAGATCTTTTGGCAGTGTGAACATTCATATGGCTTCTCTCCTGTATGAACTCTCATGTGCTGCACTAAAGAATTCTTATGTGTGAAGGTCTTTTGGCACTGTGAACATTCCTGTGTTTTCTCTCCTTCCAGAACTTTCATGTTCTGCACAATATAACCCCCATAGGAGAAGTTCTTTTGGCACTGCAAACATTCACAAGGTATCTCTCCTCCATGAACCCTCATGTGCTGCACTAAAGAACACCTCTGTGAAAAGGTTTTTGGGCACTGTGAACATTCATATGGCTTATCTCCTGTGTGAACTTTCCCATGCTTAATCAGATAACTCCTATGGGAGAAGATCTTCTGGCACTCTGTACATTCAAATGATTTTTCTTCAATGTGAATTTTCACGTGCTGCACTAAATGACTCTTTTGTGAAAAGCTCTTATGGCACTGTATACACTCATATGGCTTCTCTCCTGTATGCACAGTCATGTGCCGTACTAACTTACTCCTGTCAGAGAAAGTTTTTTGGCACTGTAAACATTCATATGGTTTCTTTCCTGTATGGCGATTCATGTGCTGAACCAAATCACTTTTGTGGGAGGAGTTGGCACTTTGAATATTCATGTTGAGTCTCGTTTGTGCTTCTCAAGACTTACATTTGGGAAAGCTTTTCTAGCACTATGAGATCCAGTAAGGTTTCTCACCTGTATGCATGTGCATATTTCTTCAATACTATTCATTTTCATTATTAAAATATCAGTCATTTGTCCTCCATGGTTTGTTACCTAACAATACTCAAGTCCACAAATGTTGCCCGTGACAGCCTTTCATGTTCAGTGAGGTGGAGTGAATGATTCTGGCTGACGTGGTGTGTGGGAAGTGCACAAGATTAGTGAGGGGTGTGCTAGTCGATCTAACCATCTCTACATCATTGAAAATCAACTGTAATGAACTGTATTGCTCACAATCCGTGTGTGGTGGAAATTGTAGCAGCTGTTCACGTCTGCCGTCCCCAGTTAGGTTACAGGATATCAGGTCCTCCCCCGTCTCGTCCAAGCACTGAAACACCACATCCACTTAAATACGGCAGCTCCAGTTTAATATTGACACTCCTTTCAGCTTTTGTTTACACTACTCTTATACATGAGCAATCGGCAGTCTCTCTACATGTACATCCCATTATACTACTTGCTTCCTTACCCTGCTGGCCTGCTTTTTAGGTGCGGTTTCTGTTATTGTCAGCAATACTTTTTATTCGATTTGTATGGTTATTTCCATCAAAACAGCTGAACATTTTCCTATATGTATCCAGCAATCATCTCCAGAGAATATGGATGAGTGTTTACATCTCAGATTCTCCATGTGCGATGTGGCAGCTCACGGTACATAATGGGATGTTTGACAGAAAGTTAAATTGGCATTGACAGTGATTCTTAAATACATAAAAGTTGATTGTGAATATTTGACTGTCACACAGTAAGGAAACAACATATCAGAATACATAATCTCACCAGAATTATTTTGATATGTATATCATGAGTAGTTTGACTGTACTAATATTAACAGTTTTTTTTGTCATAAAAAATATGGCTAGACAGAATTTTGATAAATAGTATGAAGTTATATTTATAAAGCATTAACTAGTTTTTAACATCGAAAGTTTAATCTTTTTGTCAGTTTTTTTTAATCATGTGTCATTCTTATGCCAATGTCACTTTAATGATGCTGTTAATGTTTTTATAATTGCTTTTACTGTTGCTTCTGTTGTTACTGGAACTTTACTGTTGTTCTTAATTCTACTTCTAATCTTTACAGATCTGCTTATTTTGGTCTCGTTTCTGTTTTCTTTTGGTTGTGTGTATATTTGTTGAATGTCTTTATAATGCCCTTCATATTGCTACAGTTATTACAACACGTTCTTGTGGCAGCTTGTCAATCAGGAAAGCTTGAAGGTATATATCACATTTTTGAGCTGAGCACCAGGACCTGCCAATGACAGGAAAGTAAACATTAGGATTAAATTTTGAAAGTAATACTGTAGAATGTGTTCGATGATAGGTTGGCAGATGTTGGGTCTTTAAGTCTGCAAGGTATGTAAAGTAAGAGTCATGGCAAGTGGTTTGGTGAAAAGGGAAAAGGTTGTAAAAGTCTTGCCTGAGAAGAAGTGCAGCAAAGTGGCTGAATTGGATCGTACCGCAGTTGATTTTTTTAAGAAAGAGGGTTAATGTGTTGTTGACTGGTTAATTAGGATTTTCATTTGACATATGGCCATGCTGAGGTGCCTGAGAAATGGTGGAATGTATGCATTAATGCCACTGTATAGAGGTAAAGAAAACAAAAGTGGATGTTCTATTTACAGAGATGCAAGTTTGTTGAGTGTATCTGGTAAGTTGTATAGGAGAATTGTGATTGAAAGGGTTGTGGCATGCACAGAGCATCAGACTGGTGAGGAACAATGTAGCTACAGGAGTAGTAAAGGATATGTGAATCAGGTATTTGCTTTCAAGAATGTGTGAGAAATTCTTAGAGAAACAGAAGGATTTGTATGAGTTTTTTTTTATGGATTTGGAGAAAGAATATGATAACACTGATAGAGATGCTTTCTGGATAGTGTTACAAATACATGATGTGGAATATAAGCTATGAGAAGTAGTGGGATATCTATACCAAGAAAGTAAGGCGTGTGTGTGTGTGCAAGCGGAAAGAATGGAGGGTGATTGGTTCCAGGTGTGGGAGGGTCTGTGGGAAGAATGTGTGATGAAACCATGGCAGTTAAATTTGTTTATGGATGGGTCGGTGTGAGTGTTAATGGAATGGTTTTGGGCAAAGGGGCGGGTCTATAGTTTATTGGGGGTAGGGGGTGAGAGGTGAGTGATTGTATAGTGATGACATGGCACAGGTAGCAGATTCGAATGAGAAAAAGCAGAGGGTGGTATCTGAGTTTGGGAGAGAGAGAGAGAGAGAGAGAGAGAGAGAGAGAGAGAGAGAGAGAGAGGTACTTTGGAGTGTAACTTCGAATGGAGAGACTTTGGCGGAAGCAGAGTGTTTTAGATACCAGGTAGTGGACATGGTAGAAAATGGAACTATGAGAACTAAAGTAAGCCATAAGTTAGGTGAGGGGGCGAAGGTCCTGGGTGCACTAAGGAATGTGTGGAAGAGAAGTTTCTGTCTCTTAAGGCAAAGATGGGCATATTTGATGCTATAGCAGTCCCATCAGTGTTGCATGGATGCAAGGCACAAGTTCTGCATGAGAAAGTAAAGAAAAGAGTGAATGTATTGGAAGTAAAATGTTTGAGGATAAAATGTGGTGTGAGGAGGGTTGATTGAGTAAGGAATGATAGGGTAACAGAGTTGTGGTAGTAAGGGTAGTATGTTTAAAAGGAGTAATGTGTGCTGAAATGGTACGGACATCTGGAGAGGATGATTGAGAAGAAAATGACTAAGAGGTTGTAAATGTTGGAATTAGGGGAACAAGGAAAAGGGAGGAACTAAGGAGGGGGTGGAAGGATAGAGTGAAAGATGCTTAAAGTTAAGACAGAAGGAGCCAAACGAGGAGTGCTCATCCTCCTTGTAGGCTCAGGGTGGGGTATTTGAATGTGCTTGGTTGTAAACAAGATGAGAAAAAGAGAGAAATGGGTGGTATATTCAAGAAGAGGAACCTGGATGTTTTATATCTGAGTGAAACAAAGTTCAAAAGGAAAGGGAAAGATTGGTTTGCAAATATCGTATAGTTTAGTATGAGGGAGAAAGCAAAGGAAGGGGTAGCACCCCTGCTGAGGAAGGAGTTGCGGAAATGTGTGAAAGAGTGTTAAAAAGTAAGCCCCACACTGATATGAGTAAAGTTGAAAAAGGATTACGAAAGGTGGATGACTACCTAGTGGAAGCAAGAGGAACAAGGAAGAGAGGAGAGTATTTTGAGAAGAACTGAGGGAGTATGTCAAGAATTTTGATGCGAAGGATTGGGTATTATTGATGGGTGTTTTGAATGCGAGTGTGGGTTATGTAGCAGTTAAGAGTATATTTGCCGGGTATGATGTATCCAGTTATATAAAGGAACTCAAACTGCAACAAACCACTGGGTCCTAACCAAGCTGTTTGCGATAATGAAAGAAAACAGAAAGTCATGAATCAATGTGGTAAGAGCAGAATGATACAGATTTTCCAAAGAGAAAATAGCCTATAAAAATTTCATACGACTACAGAGGTGCAAAGAATGTTATTCGTGGATTTGAAGTGAAATATTCATCAAGTCCATGCATAAACGTATCTATGGTATTAATCTTAACTACTCTAATTGGAAAATCATTCTTTATGATGACAATCCTGTTGAAGAAAAAGTACTTAGCTTCATTCAATGTAAACATTTTCCCACAAGTTTGCATCCATTACTCCATTACTACGAGTGAAATCAGAGGAATCTCTACTTACGTAGCATGTTAGATCGATATTATTGAAGTCTTTGAGAATCTTGAATATGTGTATTAGATTACCTCTTAACCTTCTATTTTCTAACCGGAATAAACTTAAGTAGTTTAGTTAGCTCTCATAAAAGTTGTTTTTCTGTCTGGGAATCATCTAGGTAGCTTCTCTCTGTCTCTCTCCATTATGTATATGTCTTCCTCAAGTAGGATGACCAAAACTGAACACAGTATTCAAGATGGGGACGCACCGGTTTTGAAAAGTGAGGATAGTTTCCCTAGACGTAAATTCGAAAGCCCTATCAATGAATCCAAGACTATTGTTTGAATTACTGCTTCGTTTCGCTTAACTGGCTTTAGGTCATCAGGTATTACTACACAAAGTCTTTTTCTCATTCACCTTATGTGGTTCAAGAGAATTCATATTGCAGATTGCCTTTTCACTTTTATTATCGATTTGTTAAACTTTGCATTTATCAATATTAAAATTCATTTGCCCTCTCCATTTGTTTGTCTATGTAAGTTTGAAACTGTAAACGTTCAATTTCAATCGTACATATATTTTTCAACTTCGTATGGTCAGAGACATTTTGATACCTCACAGTGCAGCCCATTATCAGTATCATTAAGGATGTCGTCCCAGATTTGCCACTCACGGGCAAAAGCAATATCAGTGATATATAAAAGTATAAAATCTGATATTCTTTCTTGACTTTCATATTACCCCGTATAATATGCAATGAAAGTTACCTGAAGAATGATTTTCCAAGAAGAATGATTTGCCAATAATCACTTGTACCAAACCTTCGTCCAACTTCAATAGTATTAATTAAATCCTCATTTAAAGCTAGAACTATATCTTATATGTTCTCGTTGTAAGTTGGTTTCTAAACTAATTGTGTTAGGGCACTATCACTTAAATTCAAGTAGTGCCCACACCCAGGGCAACTGGAAAGGGAGTCTCCCCACTTACATACTGGAATGTTAGAATCTCCCATTATGATCAAATCTTCTTCATTACAAATTTTAGCTAATTAATCATATAGTCTTTCGTCTACCTCTAGTATCTGTGCTGGAGGCCTATAAACTAATCCTACTTTCATTTTCTTACAAAGCTGAGTACATGAGAAAGAGTGCTAAGTGGTGGCATCGATGCTAAGTGGTGGCATCAAGTTAAGTGCTAGTGTGAGAGAAAAGAGAGGTGTATAGGCATTATTGCAGGGAAATTTCGAATGCAATATTGAGAGATGTACAAGAGAAAGCGGCAAAAGGATAAGAGGAATTTACAGGGGCTGAAAGAGGGCAAATGAGAATGAGAGCGAGTACCAGCAAATTTTAGGGAAAATAAGAAAACGTTTTAGAGGGAGGTTGACAGTATGATAAAAACAAAAGAAGAAATGGGGACACCAATAAAGAGGCCAAACAGGGAAGTGGTAACAGGAAGATATGAGTCAAGAGGAGACGGATTGATTACTTTGAAGGAGCGTTGAATGTTTTACATGACAGGGTAGCAGATGTCAGGTGTTTGGGTTGGGAAGGTGGACAACGGGACAGATTTCAAAAGTGGGTTGCTGAAAAGAGACAGGGTAGTGAAAACCTTGCTTAAGATGAAATGTGGCAAAGGAAGCTGGAGTGGATAGGATTGTGATCAAATTTCTCATATGTATGGTTCATTGTGAGGTGCCTGAGGATTGCAGAAAGACTGTATAGTGCCCCTATTTAATGACAAGAAGGACCAATTAGTCTGCTTGAATTACAGTCGTAAAAGTTTGTCGAGTGTACCCGGTAAAGTAGTATGGGAGAATCGTGACTTAGAGGGTGCTGGCATGCACATAGCGTCAGATTGGCAAAGAGCAATTGGCATCTGGAGTGATTGAGGATGTGTGGATAAGGTACTTGCTTTGAAGAATCTGTGAGAATAATAATTAAAGAAACAAAAGGATTTGTATTTGGCGTTTATGGATCTGGAGAAAGCGTATGGTAGGGTTGATAGAAATGCTCCGTTGAAGGTGTTTCAAATATGGTGTGGTAAGAAAGCTGCTAGAAGCAGTGAAATATATAACGAAGTGTGTCCGAATAGAAAGAGAGGAGGATGAGTGGTTTAGGTGAAGCTGGGACTGTGCAGGGGTGCAAGATGTCACCATGGGTGTTAGGTTTGTTTATGGATGGGGCAGTGAGGGAGGTGAATGCAAGGGTCTTGGAGAGAGGATGACTGCAGTCCTGGGGAGGGGGGCTTGGAAGGTGAGTCAATGATTTTTTGTCAGTGACACTGGTGGCAGATTCCAATGAAAAATTGTAGATTTGATTTCTGAGTTTGGAAGTGTGTGTAACAGGAGAAAGTTGAGAATAAGGAAATAAAAATAAGGTTATTAGGAATGGCGGTGGATAGAGACAGGTTTATTGGGATCTCAGATGTCAAAGAGTGAGCCATTGCTGAGTGTCACGGAGGGGTCAGGGAGCTTCCATCGAGTGTTAAGGAGAGGTCCACTATTGTGTTTCAAGAAGAGGGCTACCGTCATGTGTCAAAAAGTAGGTTATTGTCATGTGTAAGGGAGTAAGTCACAGTCATGTGAGGAGTTAAACGCTGTCTTGTCTGAGAGAAAACCACCGTTGTTTGTAGGGAAGTAAGCCACTCTCATGTGTCAGGGGTTAAGCCACTGTCATGTGTCAATGGGGAGAGCCGTCATTGGGCTTCAGTGAGAGAGCCACCGTCATGTGTCAGGGAGATACCCAACATCGTGCATGGGAGAGTGAGCCTGCGCTGAGCGTCAGAGAGCGAACCACTGTTGAGAATCATGGAGTGAGCCACCTTCGTGTCAGGGAGAGAGCAACTGTCGTGTCTCAGGGAGTGAGCCGCCGTTGTACGCTAAAAAGTGGACCAGTGTGCTGTGCCACGGAGTTAGCCACCGTCATGTGTCAAGTGAGCCATCATGTATCAAAGGTTGAGCCTCCGTCGGGTGTCGGGGAGTGAGCCACCATCATGTGTTAGGGAGTGAGCCTGTGTCATGTATCAGTGTGTGCCTGCGCCATGCGTAGAAGTGAGCACAACTGTCGTGCGTCAGAGAGTGGGCCGCCGTGATGTATCAACAAGTGAACCACTACCGTATGCTAGGGAGTGATCAACATTGGGTGTCAGAAAGTGTGCCACTGCTGAGTGACAGGGAGTAAGACACCGTCGGATGTATGTATGAGCCATATTCGGGTGTCAGGGAATAAGCCACCGTCTGGTGTTAGGGAATGAAGGACCGTCGGATGACAGAAAATGACCCGCCGTTGGGTGTCAGGGAGCGAGGGAGCGAGCCAGTCATCTGTTAGGTAGGAAGCTATCGGATGCCAGGGAGTGAGCCACCGTAGGGTGTCAAAGTGAATCATCGTTGGTTATAATGGAGTAAGCCACCGTTGGCTATGAGGAAGTGAGCCAATGTCGTGTATCTGGGAGACTGCCACGGTCGGGAGACAAGAGGTGAGCCACAGGTGACTGTCAGGGAGTAAGCCACCATCGGTTGTCACGCTGATCCATCGTAGCTTGTCAGGGGGGAATCAGCCACCGTCGGGTGTCAGGTTGTGAGCCATTGTCAGGCACCTAGGAGCCATCGCTATGTGTCTGGAAGTGAGCTGCGGTCGTATGTCAGGTTGTGAGCCGCCGTTGCGCGTCAAGAAAGAGCTACCGCTGGATGTTGGGGACCGAGTCACTGATGTGTGTTATGGAGTAAGCTTCCGTCGGGTGTCGGGGAGTAAGCCACCTTCGGGTGTCAGGCAATGAGTCACCGTCGGGTTTCATGGAGTAAGCCAACGTCGAGTTTTACGAAGAAGCCACACAGAGAAAGATCACTGGAATCTCTGCAAAGGTTTCACCAGCTCTCTCATCGATTCAAGAACAAAATAACTGTTGCCTCTGATTCTTGATTACCAGGTAACACACGTACGAGTTTCCTTTCCCATTATGCAATAACATGCTGTGTTGAACAGTGACAGGAAACAGTAAGCCTTAGTGTTTTAGTGTTAGTTAAGTGTAACGATAATCCTTTTTTGACTATACCAACATTCGTGGTCTCTCTAGTAATCTCTCCTCAGTTGAACACCATCTGTCTAGTACCTCTCCTAATATCTTACTTCTTTCTGAGACACAGTTGTCTAATGA
>JAUUDW010389045.1:0-12932 GCA_032361385.1 Panulirus guttatus
TCCAAAGGAGTTTACATTTCCCTCCAATTGGAAGTAGCGCAGCCTTAGACTGCAGCAACAATCGGCTTGCAGGAGCCTTTAGAAATGCCCTGGGTAACACCAGGACTCTGTCATAGAAAATAGTCCTGGGGTAACCATAGATAGGTAGATAAGCAAAGTAAGTACTGAGCATCAGCCCGAAATTACCAAATAAGGATCATCGATAGGACATCACAGGAACTATAAAGCACACAAGTTAGGGGAGATCTGAATGAAATTAGAAAAGGGATGATGCTTTGAAGAGATCCAATATTAACATGAAAAGACGTATTACTGTAAAGAAAGTGTGATAGCCCCACTGGTGCGGAACTCCCTCCTCGTACCGTATAGATAAATAATCTTTAACAAGTAATAATACAGTCCTTCCTGTTGGTTAGATTTACGTAGTTTTTTTTATATTGTAAACTCATCCCGCCATGATGCTCTTGACGTGGTAATCAAGTACGACGAAATTAACAAATGTAGAGATAATGCAAGTTGGGTAATTAACTGTTGCATTGTTTGTAAACTTTTAACTTTTCCCTGTCAGGAGTTGTACCGCACAAATAAATACATGTGGGACACACTCAGTGCAGCATCAGTGTAATATAAATCACATGGAATACTAGAAGACGTGCACACAATGCATTTACAACACAGTCACTGTAGAGTAATCACAGAACCGGTCACAGAAACACCGCTGAAGACCAGTTTTGGAACATATCTGCATACAGAAAACAAATGATGTAAAAGACTTGCATTACGGAACACTTGCCTGAGACTGCACTTGCATTGCAGAACGCATGCATGTCACTGCAGTTGCAATATCGAACTCTTGTAAGACCTCTGTCACATCAGGACAGTTAGCGAGGCCTTGTGTGACCGATGTCGGGCGTGTTCCGTGTGAGCAAACAAGGAGCTCTCTCTCACTTTTGAGATCGTTTAGTCACAGACCAAGGAGCGAGTGGAGGTCAGGTCATAGATGTGTATAGCGACTCCTACCAACGGCAGTCGTGACCCAGCCTGGCTGGTAGGCTGGCTCGTCTCTACACTCTCTCTACATATCCAGTCATGCCAATAAATGAACTGTTTTATGACAGGAGGATTGTTCACAAGTGTTCTGCAACTGTTCACACATCCTCCGGGCTACATATTTGTTTGTCACAACATTTTTGTTCTTTACGTTGGAGGCTTGGACCAGGCAAGGACAAAAGTCCACATCAAGGCCAGGCCTTAATTGAAATATAGAGAGGATTATGAGAGGGAAAAAGGAGACAAAAGGGTGAGTATTTACGAATTTTGGAGGAAGTGCAAAACCTGTCTTTGCGCGTACGTAACTCTTGAATTGCAGACTACCTGTATTACACAACGCTTTCGTTATAGAGCACTTGCATCAGAGAACGCTTACACTGCAACCGCTCGAAATTCAGAATACCTGTATTGCTGAACGCTTGCAATGTAGTGCAATTAAGTTACAGAACGCTTGCATTGCAGAAAAATTTAATTGCACCACAATTTTTGCATTGCAGAACTTTTGTATTAGAGAACGCTTGCATTTCAGAACACTTGCATTACAGAATAATTGCACTGCAGAACACCTGCATTACAGAACAGTTCCATTATAGAACACTAGCACTGCATAACTTTTACATTACAAAACACTTCCAGTTCAGAATACGTGTAACTCAGAATACCTACATTACAGAAGAATTACGGTTTTGAGAACGTACAAAAATTTGTCTATGAAGACCCACTCTCACTACAGAATACATACATCATAAAACATATGCCTTCTAGTCACTGTATTGAACATACACATCGTACAGGTTAGTGGATACCATACAATACAGACCGTAACAGACACAGAAACACCACATACTGCAGCGTAGGCATTAGAGAACACATACATAAACATCACATTGTGGAGCATAGGCGTTTCAGAAAACATCACATTTAGAATACCAGAAAATACTCATAGAAACAGTTTAGTACGCAACATAAATATTACAGAAAACGCGTATAGAAGCTTCCTATCATGCAGAATACGAAAATTAGAAAAATGATATATCACATGTGGTATATACATTACAGAATACACATAGAAATATCTTGTTATGTAACATAGGCATTACGTAACAGAAATATAGAAATGTTACATTATGTAACTATGACATTTCAACACACACACACACACACACACACTCACACACACAGGCTGGGGTCTTTGTATGTGTGTAAACCTAGGAATAAAGGTATGGTACATATACAAAAGTCTAAGATATACGGCAACACGAGTGTTAATAATGTCGCTCTCCCCGTGAAAAGTGCCCACAAGTATATAAAATCTTGTATCGGAACGTTCGTGAAAAGACAGTTAGTGCACAGGGAATACTGTCATTTTCAATTGCCGGACCTGATTTGCCGTATTTATATGGCGGAGTGAAAGCTTATTAAGCAGTTCATCCTCAACGCTCTGCAGTCAGTTCTGTCGAAGCAGATGATCATAAACTGTCTGAATATTGTCAGCTTCCATAGTAGGTGTGGTTTCAAAATCCCTTGTAACCAGTATAGCAGACGTGTTGCAGCACCTTTAGAACTGCAATATGTTGATGATACTTCGTGTCTCTTGCCTCCCAGCGATAATCCCATAGATTTTTTTTTTGAAAACGTAATAGTTTAGTTCCTTCTATAGCCTTCAAAAATGAGGAGGATGTCAGTAATTCATTGTCTTATGGGTGGCCTTCATCATAGAAAGCAGATGGTGGTCTTAAGTTCATAGATTATGGAAAACCTCCCCAAGTTGATGCATGTATACACTGTTTTACGCACCGTTACGATACACTGAAAGTTTCTACTTTTCCTGATATGTTTGTTAGGGCATTGAGATTCTGTGATCCTTGCTTACTGAATGAAAAGATTGATTGTTTTTATAATAATATGAGAAAACTTGACATTCCAGAGAGGCTTATTGAGAGCGCAAGGAAAACGTGCTATGGTGATGTCAGAGGAACAAGAAAGAAAGAATGAATGAATATTTAGCCCCTGGCCTTAGCATAAGGCATTGCGTACCCTCTTTTAATTGGTACCTATTTTTTTCTGTTAAGATATATTCATATACTTTTTCATTTCTGCATTAATAAATCTTGCCAATACAATGCAGCTTTGAGCAAACCCGATGTTGCAAAGAAGTGTTCTGCTTAAACGAAACAGCCCCATGGCAGTATACCTTTTGCTCCTCGAAATGTACCTCACGTACACTCTGGTGAGGCTTCACGTACTCCCCGATGAGTCTTCATCTACCTCCTAATGAGGCTTCATGTATCCCTTGATGAGGCTTCACGTGCCCCTTGATGAGGCTTCACGTTTTTCCCCCTGGGGGGTTCAGGGACCCCAGGTTGCGAGGCACTGCGTTAAGATGACACTGCCATTTGAAATTAACATGTGATTACATTTCGTTGCATAACATTTATGACAGCATGATTACAGACGTCAGGGGAAACGTCGGACCAGAGTCAAGCATTGATCGTCGGGAGAATGAGATAAGAGCGTGTAAGTACGGCCCCTCTGGTGGATGGAGTCAGACTGTTGTTGTCTGGAGATAACGTCAAGTAAAGCAGTTTTATTTTCTTCTATTTTTAACGTCGAGTTGGAAGAGTGAATATGAAGACGAGGCCATATCTGGTGACGAGTCACTGAGTGTGAAGCGTCCTAGATAAGGTGGAAGTCTTCACCGTTCACTGACTTATGGAGAGAGAAGGCTCATGATACATAGGTGCCTGTGGTATCTGTCTGAGAGAGACTTGCCTCAGGCTTTTAATCAGTAATGCAATATAGAATGTTTGTAACAGATTACTAACTTGCTTATTCATATGTCTAAGCTGATGTGTGGGTTTCCGAACTTGAAATACATATTCATCACAACTTATCAATCGAAACTGCTTTCAAAATCATATGGACCTTCATAGCAGATCAGCAAACACATCGTTCAAAGTTTGCAAATTGAAAACTTTTCCTAAATACTGGGATTTCTTTTATTAGTTTATCTGAATATTTTCATCATTATTTTGTCAAAGGAAAGATGAGGTTAGAGAGTGATAAGAATCATGATAATGGGACTGGATCTGGAGCAGTATTGTCTGCGTTAGTCAAAATGTGTTAGAGTAACTGGAGGTCTCAAAAGACTGGCTGGGTGACGGAAGAGGGTCTGGGGTGGCACGCGCCTGAGGAATGACTGAAATGTCTTCTGGACGCGGGCGGCGTTTCCATAGCGTCTCGTGTTGATATTATAAACGCTCTGAAGAATTCCAGCCGACGTCCAAGAGAGACCAGAACTTCACCCTGTTTCGTGTTTGGGTTCGGAGAGGTGGTCCCTGCTACACCGAGTTGCCTTTCCGTCTCTCTTTCTCCTATTGGGTATCGGGAGGATTAGTGATGGGTACTTCAGAGGATGTCAAATACACTCCTTTTTTCCGTCTGACACATAATATTGACAAAACATAATCGACGCGACTCGTTCTTCGTAACTCCACATTTCCCTGTGATGAACGCAACGCCATAGCCCCGCCTTGTGACATATCTCTTTTTAAGTACTACTACTACTACTACTACTACTACTCTCTCTCTCTCATTATACTGAGGGCTGAACACTTCTTGTTTATTTCACATCCCAATCTGTATACATGACATCATTTCCCTCTGCCTCAAATGTTTGGACGACAGAAAAACATATAATGGCAGATTGAGAGAGGGATGTTCAACCATGTAATATTCCAATGTTACAGATATACAGTGACTCTATATCACTGTCCTGCCCACACACAGGTGATGATACTTACAGCTCACCACTACATCACATCCTGTATTGCATGTGATACAAGATGAATTCCGATGCGTCAGTAAATGAGTAGATGAGTATATGAAGACAGAGAAATATCTAAAACATACAATGAACCCAAATTACAGTGAGCATTCCTCTTTTGTTCGGATCATCCTAGGAGGCAACATGATTGACTTTAAGGTGTGTCACCGTGAAGAGTACTGCATGTGTCGTGTGCAGATCTGTCCCTCAGTCTTTGTGAACCTTGTGTCGAGGTTATTACGTGCTCTCGTTACGTCTCTCTCCTTTTGGCAAGCATTTATATCATTACCTCAGGCGCCCTTACCTTATCACGGGAAGTCGGGAAGCAGCAAACAACCTCGTCAGCAACAAATCCCCTTCCCTTTGTAAAGAGGGTCGGCAGTGTTCCTAGGAGCCCTTGCTCTCTCTCACTAAAGAGATAGGAAAGCAATGAGCTCATGAACGCAGCAAAATGCGCGTAGTGTATCACGTGATGATAACGAAGTGAGGACGAGGGTTTTCACTTGACCTTTAAAGCAGGATTTAACTGGGATTTGAGGAGCAGAGATGCTCAGGCCCGGGACCCCTGGACGGACACTGAGCTCCTGAGCATCGACATGTACGTTACATTCCGATTTCGTAACCCCAGCAGTTACCTCGCTGACATCGTCTGCTGGAGAACTAACCTCCATCCCTATGTCTTCTTGTGGATTAGAGAAAGAGGCAACCTTCTCGGTCAACATGGAAAAGCAAGTCACTCTAGATATCATTTCATAAACAGAGCAACTAAAGCGAAAAGTTGGAGCCATATCGTTGATATTACTATGAGTCAAGTAGAAGCACTGACCTCATTCACCTGGCTAAATACAGCACTTTTGACCTCAAGGGGAGTTGAGAGTTGTCTCACACTATGATACTTCTGAAACCCTCGCATGGCAAGGTCAGTAGACCAGCGCCTTCATAGAGAGAGGTAAAGCATTAGAACTGGACGGTATCCCTCACTGAGTACAAAGCAGTGTGCCTTTGATCTTGCTCCTATGTTTGCTCGTCTATTTTGCGTCTTCCTCGATTAGCGCTTTTCCTTCAGATTTGTATATACGCGCTGAAACGCTATCTTGATGAAGAGTTATCTCTCTAATCCAACTAACTCCCGCCTTATAGCTGTGCCTTCTGCTATATCAAGTCTTTGAGTATCTTCATATTTCTTATTTTCTCAAGATTCCTTAAATCTCAATTTCCTCTCTGACAACCGCATGCTATCCTTACGGTAAGATACTGCTGGCGTCATCTCCAATTCGATTTATATCTGGTCCTCCTGTCTGAGAGACTGGTGAATCTTATTTTTTAGTCCTTGTTATTCCAGAGGCTTTTGGCAAACCCCGGCCAAAGTCTCCCTTATTTCTAAACCCCCATCTTTCGGCTCTTGTTCCTACCATTGTAAACCTGCGCCCATATTTTTGCCAGTGGGTCCACTGCTGTACTTCCAGTGAGCTGACCTATCCTTCCTCATACCAGCACTAGCGTTCCACTTGGATCTCTTCTCTCCCTCATCATCATCATTCATCATATCAGCGTTCTTCATCTTTTGACCAATGACTATTCACTATGTGTTGATGACTCAGTTCTACTGTACTCTTCTGCTTCCATCTATCTCCGGTATTTGCTCACCTGCTGCCAGCAGTCACCCGGTCAACATGTTTCTGTAGAGTAGATGATACTGAACTAAATTCATTGTTTTTAAAACACAATTTATTTATACTCTTCTCGATGAATTTAATCACGATTTTGCTACTCTCTCTGGAAAGTGTTTTATTGACTGTTTTTTTAAGAACAGACCTAAAAGTCATTTCTGGGAGAAGCAGACGTAGTCAAATCAAATCAAGTGCTTCCAAACCTCAGCTTTTTTTTCTTTATTCCTCTCTCTCTTTAATCTACCTCTATATTATTTCCTTTCAGAATTCCCTTAATGTAACTTCTAATCTTTCTTCAAAACTCCTTGCAATAGTCAGGTATGCCTCCAAAAGTCTTGGATCCGGTTCACATCTCCGTTCAGAATGGTTACTGTCAGAGGATCGCTTCATCCCTTTATGGAGCGTTGGCCACGCTTCTGTCAGGGCTCTGAGTCCTCCTTCCTGGTCAACAGGATTCAGTCAAAAGCAGTACGCTTCATCGACTTCGACTTTTCTCAGTTCTCAACTTGAGTCTCGTTCTCTTCAATGCAATGTTGTTATTTCTTTTTTCTTTTTTTACAGACGTTAACCTGATTTTTGCATTCGGGAGCCGAATTCATCCTTTTCAGTCCCTCTGGCCAGGTCACTCTGCTCCCCGCGAGGCCAGGCCTCCCGCACGTATTATGTGGACG
This sequence comes from Panulirus guttatus, assembly GCA_032361385.1. Classification (NCBI taxonomy): domain Eukaryota; kingdom Metazoa; phylum Arthropoda; class Malacostraca; order Decapoda; family Palinuridae; genus Panulirus; species Panulirus guttatus. The sequence continues at coordinate 7,218 of JAUUDW010389045.1, forward strand.
TTAGCAATTCCAGGACTAGACGATTCGATTCTTATTTTCTTTTTTCCCTTCCACAGCCAGAGTGTGAAGCTCCTTTATCATTCGACATTTTCCCAAGGCTCCAGCAACCTGTTTTCCTTTATGGGCCAGACATATTGCAAAAGTACCTAAAGGTATATTTTGTACACTTTGTCGCTGACTGATACACTGGGAATACTTTCATATCTATTAGTAATAAGGTCCGCAATGGCCTTGATTGAGTTTTGATTTCCAATTGGCGATTGTGGATCTTATTCAGCTCAAAAGTTGATGTTGTCTTCTTTCATGTGGCGGTGTTGTGTGAGGGCAAATATTCATCTGACTGGTGGGTCATCTCGTGAGCTCGGGGAAATAGCTGTTAAAATGTCTGTCACGAGGCTGAATTGGAGAAAAAGAAATCGAGTTTCTCTCTCTCTTTCTCTCTTCCTCTCTTTCTTTCTTCATCTGCTTGATCCTACTTTATCTATCTGTATGTCTCCTTCCCGTACCCAGCCATGTATCTATCCTCTGTCTAACCACATTTCTATCCACTTATGTGTATATACGTCTCCATTGCTGTCTCTCCTCTTCCCGATGGCACATACAGAAACCAAACACATAAATAAACAAATCAATAAATTGTTATATACAAGACTTAATGGAAGGTTGTTCTTGTTTTTGTTGTTTTGTATTCTGTGTATGTGTGTGTGTGTGTGTGTGTGTGTGTGTGTGTGTGTGTGTGTGTGTGTGTATGTGGATAATGTGTTTGTGTCACTTTATACATTGTTGGACAACAGACAGATGTATATCTATTTTATACTATATTACACATTCTTTCCTTTTATTACTGCTATTTATATGGTTATCATCAGTGAAAGTTTTACGTGTTATTTTAATACTGTGTATAATAACTTTAAGAATGCCCCGGAATCTCTGTTCGGTAATCTTAGGTGAGGAATTTTTACGAAAATGAGAAATTTGCTCCAACAGGCATCTAAACAACCTCACGAATGGGTCTGTCTTTAACTAGTCACTGAGGTCATGTCAACAGCGCATCTTAAAATTCTATTTACAGCTGAAAATCTGGAGTTTTAAAACTGTGTAACTCGACCAAATGGTTCGTCGTCTAACCCGGTATATCAGTGCAGCCCACCTTGGTGCGTATTCCCTACAGGGTCGGCACGGGACCACATGACATTTCAGGCGTGGTGCATTATCAAGTTGGCAGGAACGAGACGTACTGAGTATAGCCGGACCTCACTCTTTTTCTCTAGCTGTCTGTATATGTTTACCTCTCTCTCTCTCTCTCTCTCTCTCTCTCTCTCTCTCTCTCTCTCTCTCATGCTCTACCGATCATGGACATCGTTGCCCATAGCGTCATCCGTTTATCGAGTGACGGTAGACACTTGGCTTCCAACGATGGACAGATTGTAAGTGTCGTTAGAAGCGCAAGGAGGCACAGGAGTTTCCCAGTCCAGTTGTGGCGGGACAGAAGCAGGCATCGTATATGTGCACTCCCTCGTGTTCCCAACGCTCACACCGTAGCTTTCCAGCGTCCCGTCAGGCTGCTACCTGACCTTGCAAAGGTCACGCAGAGAGACAGAGGTTTACGTCTAAAACGCAGTGAGTTACTGGTCAGGCTCATCGCCTCTGACGTCAACAGCATTAAGACTAACAGGTGGCAAAAGTCCTCCTCTCCTCCCTCAAGTTCCATCAACAGGACACTATACACACGCACACAGGCATCAGCCATCTGTACAGACCGAGTACTCTCGTCGCTACGTTGCCTTCAGCCACACTCTGCCACAAACACCCCCTGGTGTGATCACCAGGTACTAGTGCTGGTGAGGCTAGAGTAATGAGGAATACTTAGACCCATTGTTGCTACTTCTAAACTTATGCTGTTGCATCTCCTTATACCTCACTACAAGGTACAGATACATCTGTGAATTGCAATGGACTGTAAAACCTGGACTGAGTTACGTCATACATAGATAATAAGGATATATAGATATATGGTATTTATAAGGGTTTGATGACTCAAATTTGAAAGTCCTGATGTTAAATGGATGAAATGATGTGATGTACATTGACCGCATACCAAGTGAAGTATCCATAATAATGATAATGACATTAATAATAATGATAGCTACAGTAACAATAATAATGGTGATGATGATAATGACAGTGATGATTATAATGATAATAATAATGATAATGATAATGATAATAATGATAATAATAATAATAATAATAATAATAATAATAATAATAATAATAATAATAATAATAAATATCTCACATACCTAACTGTTTTACTTACATTAAGGAACCCTTCCAGCTCGCTGAATAAGTTACCATATAGGAATATAAAGTGTAACGAAAGGGAGTAAGATTGAAATTAATAGGTGATATATTTCTTATATTAACTAGTCATGTAATTCATATTGTTAAGTGTTCATTTGAAAGCTTATGTTAAAATGTTTGGGCTGTATTGTGGAACTAAAATCCTGAAACTAATGTGTGCAATTTCCCTTTTCCTGAGTTCTCAAAGCATGCAATTCTAAACATAAAACAAGCAGACTCATTGTCGGAAATGCCTATTAAAGTCATGCCAATCAGTATAAAGACTTTTCAAGCAACACTTGGTCCTATTAAATCCCATTTTAATACTAGCCTATACAAACAATGGACAACAGCAGTTTTGGTAGCTGCCGAATCAAGTAGCGGGGTTACCAACATAGGGCCATATCCAGAGCATTTGTCAGAACTTCTCGCTGTCACATTGTATCACAGAGTAAGGATGAAGATAATCTTTTAGTTGAGTGTACGCAAGAAATTAAGTCTATAGCTTTGTTGATAAGAGGTTTAGAAAAGTTCAAAGCACACAGAATTAGTGGTTCTTAGCTAAAGCGGGATTTTGAAGAAAGTCAGAGACACAGTGGTTGACGGTTTAACACTGAAAAATCTAGCTGAAAAATGAATGACACCAAAAGTAGAAGGATTGGGAAAGCAGGAAGATGATAGAAGCAAATCAAGGATTAATTTTGGCTTGAAAGACAGTAATACACCAGATAAGGAAGACAGGATTAAAAAAAAGAAATTCCTATTAAAAGAATACTGAAAGATATAGAATTGCTAAATGCAGTTTTGGTGATAAAGGAAAGAAGATAGTGGTTATAATCAAGACAAGGGGATGACTTGAGTCCACTCGCCAAGAGGGACTTAGGAAAGCTAAAACTCTTAAAGGCAAGTTGGAAGTCAGTGGGGTATTCATCACATGTGGTAAATCAAAGAGAAGCAATGAATACAGTCAGAAGTTGAAAAACTGGAGATGCCAAATGAGGCAAGAAAATGGAGCTCTACCAGTGCTGCTGTAAGCGCAGACAGGTGCGCTTGGTTAAAATGACTTGGCAACAGTGTCGGATAGAGAGTATGATGTGGTAACAGTGCGCGGAGAAAATAAGTCCCTATTGTATACCTCATATATAGCCTAGTTACAAATTTTGTACTCTTTTATGTAGGAATAATTAAGAACTGATTATTGTGAAGCTGTACAAGGATGCTGAATTATGTAATAGAAGATGTAAACATACCCCTTGTGTCTCAAATGCTCGCCTCGGGTACATATCGAGATCCCGCCTTCCCACCGCTATACTCAAGCTTGGCTGGAGGCTGGGAGCATATATTTAGCTCCCTGTTCTGCTTGAATATGGGATAGTCGTCACCGATAGACTGAACCTGAGTGTTTTGAAATTAGCTCAGGAGCCCACTGCAACTGGAGCTAGAAGGAATATGTCTTGGTACGTAAAATGGACGTTATAGAATTTGATACCTCAGCAGTTTTGTTTACAACTGCTTATCACTGAAATACTCTTATATTATACAGGATATGTCATTATTAACAAGTTATTTGTAAGAAATTCTACTTTTATTGTGATATTATGTAAACTTGCAGAAACAACAAACCGTGGCAGCAGAAATTAAGAAGTGGAATAAAGTTGGACTGCTGAATCAGGAGTTTCAAACCTAAACCTAGAGTTAGATGCGGTGAGGGCGCCTACAATGACAATAAAACTGAACACATTTGATGGCTGGTGAGGATGGAGCAGGGGAAGGAACAGCTGTAGAACTTTTCTTTTTGAAGATAGCATACAAAAATGTACTAATTCACGCATGAAACTAAGTTTACATAAATAATCATTATCATTATTAACTGTCCACTTACCCTATGGATGGGCAATTGTGTTTTTGGCTTGATCTGGAGAGGGAGGGATTTTCGCTTGCAGCATCATGACAAATAGCTGGAGTCCAATGCCATACTCTTCAATTTCTGGTCCGCTTGCTTCCACAGAATGCTTTTTAGTATTCTTTAAAACATGTTGCATATTTGTAAAATCTAGATGTTCACTCTTGGTCATCATACTAAATCACTTCTTACTAGTCACTCAACATGGTGGACAAAATTCTATTTTCTTTTAGCACTATTTCCTTAGCATCTCAACATTTGGGCTTAGTAGTAGAGACAGTTTAGAAATTTGAAGATAAAGGGCTTATTTAGGAATATACCCCAATGAGAGCACTGAAAAATCTCATCCAAGAGTCATGAGAGTTGATATCACTCTGATTGTTTGTAAAGAGTTGATATCATTCTGTTTGTTTGCAAGAAATCCACCACCTTAATATAATTGTTTGCTTCCTTGTGCATATGTTTAATGCTATGAAATCACACCATTGTATACTGAATATCCATTGCAGTGCTTTACTTTTGTTTCCTTGTAGGATGTGGCTATTGGTTTGGAAAATATAGGAGTTGCAATCTGATGAGTGTTACAGAGGCTTTTTTTTTTTTCCCACCCAGTGGTATCTCTTAAATATGCATATTAGGGAACTGCAGATGATTCATGTGTCATAATCAGAAAATTAGTTCATAAATGTCTGCTTACCATCTTGGATGGTGATCAGTGTCATATGACTGTTTTAAAAAGGAACCATCCAAGAACTATCTCTGCCAAATTTGGTTTGAAATGGGTCAGAATATTGAAAAGTGAAAGTTTGCAGATGATCTGTATTTAGCAACAGCTGCAATCTTCAAAAGTAGATAAGGTCACTGATTAAATTCTGAAGTGGACCATCACTGCCAAATTTGGTTCAAATTGGACCTGTAGTTTCTGTGGAGAAGTTAGATGTGTGAAAAGTTAACAGATGGATGATAACAGATGACAGAACCAGGTGATAGCACAAGCTTACACAAGCCAGGTGAGTTAAGATATATTCTAGAATGAACCTTAAGTGAACCAATGCAACACAAATACAAATCTGAGGGACCATGCATTGAGTGTAAATGACTATACAAAATGATGCTATTGAAAAGAAAGCATAAACATTTTGTAATACAAAATGACTTCATCAAAAATCTGTTACAGGAGTAAAAGGTATCTCACTTATATTTTCCTCAATATTTCTTAGTAACAGAGGAAAGATAAAGTGTAAGTTGTATTAGTATCAAGCTAACTAAATACAACTGTCTTAACATAAGTGATGGTCCGAAAGAAGTGGCTTCAACAACAGTACAACCCTCACAGGATACCGAAACTAAGGTGGAAAAACCAGTTCTGGTAATGGAGCTTAAGAATGTTTCAGTATAGTAGTGGTTTACCATTTGATACACAGGTCTCTAGAAACCAAACCAATTGAAATTTCAGTTTAATATATTAG
>JAUUDW010389378.1:0-10261 GCA_032361385.1 Panulirus guttatus
AACCACAGCTCCCTTTCCACATCCAGGCCCCACACACCTTTCCATGGTTTACCCCAGACGCTTCACATGCCCTGGTTTAGTCCACTGACAGCACGTCGACCCTGGTATACCACATCGTTCCATTTCACTCTATTCCGTGCACACCTTTCATATGAAGGCACACTTTCATAGAACACATAACCCTCCAACAGCCAGGGTTCGAACCCTGGACATGCGTAGTAGGCAGGAGCACTAAAGCTAGGCTATGGTCGCTCCTAACAGAGAAATGGCTATTCCAGCCCCACTTCCTGTCAACCCAACCCTGTCTTGCACAGACTTAACATATATAGTTTTCCCTTATTACAGGTATTAATAACTTCCATCCTCTTCTATTCATTACTGGTTCCTCTCACATTCCATTCCCCCACAAAATCTCCATATCTTGTTAAAAATGTTTACAAGAATGCCAGTTTTGACCATAGCTACATGCAATTTTTGTTGGGAATGATTACAGAACTGTAGTCCCCAGCCCATTATCTGCAGGAGACATAGACTTGATAGCTTATTTCTAGTAACTTAAAAAAAAGAATGATCAATTTGTGTCTCAAAAAATCAGAGTTTTCACATGTTAACTTGATTCCACAAATATTTAATACCATACACAAAAAGAAAAAGAGCCAATAATTTCCTAATTAATGACATAAACAAAGCACTTTAACAAAAATTGTTTAATGTACAAAAAAACACTGAATAAACAATATACTGAAAATGTAAAACGGGAAAAATATTGTGGATAAGCTACATACTGTGACTGTAAATTACTTATAGCACCTTAAGGAAAACATGTTGTCTTACCTTGTTTAGGTATAAACTTGAGGGAGTGTGAGAATATTCAGAATCGTGACATAATGCCACCTGGTCCATCCTTCAAAAACTCATGTCCCAATCCATTTCCACACTTCCCACATGATACCTTAAAGATGACAAATGAGAACTGGGGTGAGCATGTACTAGCAAATTTCAGGGAAAATAAAAAAATGTTTTGGAAAGAGGTTAACAGTGTGAGAAAAAACAAGAGAACAAATGGGAATGTCAATGAAGGGGTCAAATGGGGAAGTGGTAATAAGCAAAAGAGGTGAAGAGACAGAGTGACGACTTTGAAGGACTGCTGAACGTGTCTGATGATAAGGTGGCAGATGTGGAATGTTTTGGATGTTGAGGTATACAAAGTGAGTGTGTCATGGCTAGTGGTTTGGTGAACAGAGAAGAGCTGGTGGGAGCCTTGGGTAAGGTGAAGTGTGGCAAAGCGGCTGGAGTGGATGTGACTGCAGCTGATCCTTTTAAGAAAGGGAGTGATTGTGTTGCTGACTGGCTAGTTAGGATGGCTCATGGTATGGTGCCTGAGGATTGGCAGAATGTCTGTAAAAAGCCAAGCACTGGGTGCTGAGGTAGAGGGACTCTCATATTTCAGAGCTGTTGATGTCAGTGGTGCACAAATATTTAAGGCCTTAGCATGGTGACAAGGTTTAAATGTCTATGAGGTACTGTTTAAATAGCTGGGGTTTTAAGTTTTAATTTTTCTAATGCTCCCCATCTGTGGAAGACAGTTCTTTCAGGGTACTGACCTAAAAGGGTTGATTTTCTTGGGCATATCTGCCAATGTTTTTGTTAACGCCAATAAAAATTCAAAATGCTGAGGACAGTGCAGGACATCAGCAACAGCATGATAAAATGCAAACACAGAATGAAGTGGTCTGGATTTTTGAGATGGAGTGATGGAGAAAATTCTGCAGAATCAATTGTTCTTTTATTTCCAGAACAAGTCAATATACTGTAAATCTGAAAAACCTTCCTTCTTTCCAATAAATTTCATTTTCCTGAACCCTGTTATACTAGGAGATTTGCTGTATTGCTGACATGAGAATTGATAATAAAAAAAAATCACACACTATGTCAACATATGTAATGATTTATTGATTTATCTTTTCAGAGCTTCCAAAGTAAATTTATACCCATCAGACAGAAAGTCTCAAAATTAATTGTCTTTAAGTCTGTCAGTCATGATTATTTCTAAGCTATCATAATTCTTGGATGGTTACTATCCACCATTTTGCCTTGAACTCTTGCTCTAGACTTTCCTGGATTGTTTCTATATAAAAAAAAATGTTTATACAATAAAACTGTTGTTCAGCAGGGTACCTTTCTTGAAATTATGACAAGGAAAGGGATAAATGTGCAAATTTTGCTAGAAAACCAATGTGATGCATGCATGCATCTATATCTAAGAAGTCGAACTCAGTATACAAAATATTTTACAAAGCAATGAGAAAAATTGCATAAAATTAACAAAAAAAAATTTATCTAACCTTGAGTGCCCCTGGTCGACCCTCTTCAGCAACCTTTTTCACCGAGTTCTTATGGATGGTTTGAGTGAATGCTGGCCATGGAGTGTGATGATCATACTTAGCCTGGCTGGAGAACAGTTCGTGACCACACTCTACACATACGTACAAACCTGCAATCCCCTCACCTGTTAAGCACACTACTCCACATCCACAAACCTTAATTTCTTACACAGATAGAAACAGGGATTTAAATCTAAAGCAAGATATAGAAAATATTGTTATAAACATAGTGCTAGAGAAATATCAATGAAGAACATTCCAATGGAATACTGATGAAAACATTATATTTCACGAAGAAATCAGACAATCATATACAGTAATATCATCATTAAGGTCAACCCTCATTTATCTGAACTTCTCATCCTCATATTCAAAACAAGCCAGAGTCAATAAATGAAAACTTAACCGTTTCAATTAATCTTTTACCAAGATATCTAGACTGAATTTATGCACACTGTATTTACAGAATGTCACACAAACCAAGTGATTAGAACTAATGTATTTATCAATGTACCCACTCAGTTCACTACCTCTGTAAAGCCAATGATTTACTATGATCTATGAAATTGTATGGAATTCATGAAATAGCATTTCCGAAATAGAAATGCTCAGCTGAAATACAAAATCATGATAACTTGGTTAATCTCTTTCTTTTCTTCATTTCTATATTTTTTAATAACAGATGCACACCAAGCATGTAATGATATGGTGCTGACAGCAATTTCTTTCAATGCATCAATGTCACAATGAATATTTAATCATGTAACATACTTCACAAGTATGGGTGTCAATAGCTTATATGACGACATTCTTCTAAAATGATAAGCTTCTAGAAATGTTACCCCACTGTTATATGAATCTTAGTATTTAAATTAAGTGTCCAGTATATCAAGTTATGTGGCACACTAACGTACTGATACAGATAAAGAGTGTAATATTAAATAAAATCATTATTATACAATACGAATAATACAAATATAATAAAGTTATAAACTATATCTACACGTAAATACAGCTTACACTTTATAATACGAAACATATCCATGCAATGATGTAAGAACTCATTATCCTTATTATTTAATAGGGAAAAGTTGATGTTCAGACAAAGAAGGTTAACTTTACTAATGACAGTAAATAATTTATCCTCTTGCATCTAGATTTTACATCCCACATTCCTATCTCAGTCCAATCATATGCATGTGGTAGTCAAAAATTCTTATCAAAAGCTTAAAATGAATAACTATAGCCTAACAATAACAGGTTAGTTGTCAATCAAACATGTTCCAGTTGGTCATAAAACAAATTAGCTCTCCATAAACAAAAATCTTAAACAACTTACACAACATAAACAGTAATAAAATAAAATAATCAGAGCAAGTGAGAAAGCAAGGAGGAATAATTTCAGCGCAGAGTAAGAGTGACTTGCTACAGATGATAAAATCTAAACTAAAAAGGAAGGGAAATTTTGGTTTCAACTCAGGATCAATAAGCAACAAATTTCTATAACAAATTAACAAATCAGGTCCAGAACATCTGTTCATGCTGGATAAAGTGATACTGTCTGAGTTTCCAGCTGTTATCAAATAATTCCTCAAACTCTCAGTTTACAGCAAAGGCCACATACAATAATGTACATCGCATGCATTAAACTCCAAAAGAGTAATACAATAAATACCTTGAATGCAAGTTTACTTTCTTTCCTTTTCTGGACAGAATCACTATTTATAGTATCTACAAATGCAGGCCATGGTGTTCCATGCTTGTATTTCATTTTACTTGAAAACAACTCATGTCCACACCTACGACAAACATAGATGCCTGGAAAATTTTCAGAAATGAAATATCAATACTATATGACACAATAATCTTTTCTACTTTGTCCCTCTTAGCTCAAACATTGATGAATGTTAAGTCTTGTTTGTGGACAGATTGGCAGAAATATCACATTATCTGATCATCTCCCACTTACTGTCTTTATACACTATGCACTTAATGATAGTAGTATGGATGTTACGTACAATGAAGAAAATACACCATTTATGCTAAGGTAAAGTCTCCACAAAAAAATTCCTGTGATTGCTGTTTAAAATAAGGCTTTCATGCACTGGCTTTTATTTGTGGAACAAATTCTATTCCTTAATTATGGTGGAGATATTACATTCTGGCATCATGTTACAGTCTTAGAAGTCTAATGACATGATTTAATACTTCAGTCCCTTGCCAACCATAGGGGTTAAGTTCCTGGTGGACCCCATGGTTGGCATTTTAAAACCATGGTTGGAAAGATACAAGGCCTATGGAAAATAGGGTCAGGGAAGTGGCTCTTGAGATACATCCAAGGAAAGTACAAATATTATGTACAAACCTGTAAAGTATGGGTCCATAGACTTTGATTAACCTGTGTGTCAAGATCACAGACGCTGATCCTCCTATAGGTCTAGTCTGTGCATTAATATGATTGCAATATGTCACCCCTGATGATGCAACTCCATACTCCAAAAAAAAGCAGCCAACCAGCTATGATGCACAAAAGGCTACTTCATTTTCACTCTAGCATCACTCCTCCTGTCTCTTCGGTCTTATGGCCAGTAATATAAGCTACCCATGGCCATATGATAGCTGCTGAAGCATAGAAAAATTTTGGCAGAGGCATGGAAAACCACAGATATTCAAAACCTGAAGACATAATTGGTAAAATGGCACACATTCATTCTATGCATGTATGCTCAAAACCATGGTAGCAAAACTGTAGTAGGCAAGGAATCTCTGAAGTAATAATCTTATTATTCTTGTTCTGGATTAGTAACTAACCATAGCTCATATGAAGCTGCCCAGGAAGAAAAGACCTATTGAGATTTCAAGATGTACTGACAGGGCTGATTTCACCATCTGGACACTTTTTTCTTCCTTGTAATGTCATCCCTCCACAAAAAGCTGGGTCTGATCAATCCAAGAAGGCAAACTGATAACCTGATGAAGAGTTTTAGGTTATATCATCTCACTGGTTTTCCTAGGTTGACCAAACCAAGCATTTTAGGGATGGATGATGTTTGCAGGAAGAAAAAACAGCATCCAGACGACCTCAGCCCTGCCAGTATGTCATGAATCTTGTAAGTGAACACATTTTCTTACCTTTAAACCAAAATACAAGTATTTCTTTCCTGGAACAACTTCTTAGGACAAGTGGCTAGTTACTGGTAGAGGAAAAATATCACCAAGAAAGATTTGAAAAAATATCACTAAACACAAGGATAACAGGAAAAAGTTGCATCCTTCTTTTCTCAGTACCATGTGGTAACTGAAGTGGCAAATCATGTCATCTGATTTCTAAGACTGTACCATGCAGCCAGACATATAATATCCCCACCATAAGTGAGCAATAAGATTTGTTCCACAACTAAACCTAATACCAGAAAGCTTTATTTCATCTTTTTTTTGTGCTTGTAATTGAAAACTAATACCGTATGTTTTTAACACAAGATGTGAATATACCTTGTCTTCTTACATCATCAGAATGATACCCAGTAACTAGAGTGTAACTTAAAAGCAAAGCATGCAAAAAGCAAAGCATGCACTTCATCATGTTGGACATACCACCTTTTGACCCTTAAACCACTTCCATCATCATATAATGATCCTTATAGGATTGTGCTCATCGTTAAAGTACCACATAGTTTTCCCATCTGTTTAAATATGCAGCTGACTAACTGTACCATCAGTAGCCTAGAGAGGTCACTTCCACTGACAGAAGTGCATGGGAAAAAATTCTGCTCTCCTCTGTACTCCAACAACCACCATTATGGGTGTATGGCTGTTGAAATGCATGATATGCATTCATGATGACCTCACCAAAAATATGTACATTGTTGGATAAGCGTAAATATGAAGAAGAATGCATATCATATGTATCAGTGGGTGAGAAAAGTATCCATGAATAACATGAAAACTGTGGTAGAAGCGATATTTAACAGGATCATATGAAAGGGAAGCCAGCACAGGAGGTCTCCCCTCCACTTACCTCAGCATGGCCTTTCTTCATGTTAATAAAAGTATGTAGCAACTGCACCTAATTTCTCTTTATGCCATCTTAGGTGACGGAAGGTTTAGGTAACAGTTAACTGAACGAGGCTACTTCCAAATGAAAAACATCTCTCATATCCTCCCCACAGGTATTAGCCACTCTCCCTCTCCGCATTCATTTTTACTGTGAATAGTGTAATATTCCCAATATATTGTGAACACCCATCCACAGGAACTGTAATTTGTGTGTAAGTGTGATGCCTTGACCCCTATTTCAATGACTGCTCACTTTGTGGAGATTTTATCTTGAGGGAGTAATAAGCGAGTGAGGAATTTACTGATACCATTGTTGTCAGATTCCATCAACTAGAATTCATGCACTCATATACTGATATATTACCTGTTTCTATAATCACAACAAACTATGCAGAACACCTACATCATAAGCAAGCTTGTTTCAATGTGGAGATAAAACAGACTTTGGTGGCTTAAGAGTTTAGCTCTCTGACACAACTAGCTTCAGGAAATGGCTACTTCAATTTCAGTTTCAATACTTTATTCCTTGATAGAGGAATCGGAATCCTAGTGCTGTCACTTGGTACCCCCATACATATTACAGAAATATCTGCGGAGAATAATTTTGGGCATCAAATTTTACCAGGTGATGTTAAATAAGGTCATAACTATAATGCTTATCAGGAAAACTGTCAAGGTTATTCATGCAAAAGTAGGAATTACACTTCTAAAATCTCTAAAGAACCTATGAAACCCTCATCTAACCACATCTAGTTGTTGAAATGATAGTAAAAGTATAAGGTATATTTGTCTCTTGCTACGGAATGTGGTGTCATCTTTTTGGTGTGATCTGGTGTATTGCCAGTGCATGACTCATATTTTTAATTCAATATCCAAAACTATTAACATTAACATAAATTTCATCAGTAAATTAGGTCTTTTCCAAAATTTAATGAGTACTTCATCGACCCTTCTGCAATCATCTTGGATTTTGGTGATTTTTGGTGTTATAAATACTGTCACCATGCAGTATTCCTAAACAACAAAATCCAACTGGTCAGATTAGGTTCTGCAGAGAAATATCCTTAGGTTTGGTTAATTTCTGTAATGTAGTGCTATCACTACTCAGTGGGAAGTATGGTGTTGCATCACTGGGATAGAGATCGTAAAACAAAGCTATAAAAATACATACAGAAAAATAAGACACTACTCATCTATTGACAAATATCATATGCGAACTGGGTACCTACAAGAATGCTTCTTATAACTCTCTAATTTCATGGTACATTTACAAGTTCGCATGATCCTCGCAGCACCAAATTTTGCCAATACTGTACTGATATTACTCGTTATCTATTGAAAGCTTAAATCTTTCTCCACAGAGGTAAAATGGTAAAAAAAATATGTGGAGCCTTAATAATCACATACATAGATGAAAGTGGTTTACAAAATAAATTTTCTTTAAATACATATTACAGCACTTTCTAAGGATAGTAAGGCAACTGTTTTATTTCTGTAATTTGGAATGTAGCTCACCACACTTGGGACACTGTCGTAGCACAGTAGTTGCAAATCTCTGTTCGTCAGTATAATAAGTGTCTGACACCAACCATAATGTATGTAATTGTATTTCGCTGAACTTCACAGAGTAGCCAGACCCATCACCGAACTGGGTTTGTTAGCAATGTCTATAATAATTACGTTTTCAAAAGCTTACCAATCTGTGTTGAGCCAGCACTGGAACAGTGGTACTTTCTCACTCATAAAAAGTAAGAACTTGACAGCTGTTGACCTTCCGGTGCCTTCTCTTACAGACCAAGCAGAGTAACTAACAGTATATTGCGTTTCACCTAAATGTAGCGTTTAACAACACAACCAATACATATTATACATCACTGCTCTCAACTCCAAGCAAATCACTTCCCACTAACCTGGCGAAAAATTGTCTCTATATATTTCCTCCTTAAACCACGAGCAGAATGCCATGTTTCAGAGTTTACTGTGTCCGCAGAGTCGCCACTCCAAGAGCTTCTCTCCAGTCTCTAGCCAACCCCACGTTATCTAAGCCGGGAAAGTGTGGTGTTTATTGTACAATTCTAGCCGATATAACGTCAGTGGATATCTAATAATAACTGTGTATGTTGCTTTACAAATGGAAGAGTCATCTTGACTCACTTTCCCTTATTTTAAGAACATTCTTTTTCTTTTGGGATTTCATCAAAGTTTATGTTATCTTCATTGATATCTTAACTCTCATGGGCCACATGTGCATTGAGAGTGCATGTTGTTTTAAGATTAATACCTGAAAAACAGGTTTAAAGTTTTTTGGGTTGATAGATATAGACTGTCGTTGACGGCTTAAATGACCTTGACAGTCGATATGGCCTAAAGCTTATCTCTCACGAACGAACCAACCAACATTTAAATTGTTATGTCTGGTAAGAATGAAAAAAGCAGTCACTCTATTTCCTCTAAATACTTATAGTGTTAAAATGAGACAAACTGTGGTGAAAGTGTGGAAGATCCCGTGAAATCGGCCAGTTAAAACTAAACAACCTTATGTTCTCGAAAAGCGCATCCTCAGAGATAAAATCTAGTTTGGAATTTTGAAAAATCCGCATTAAATCACGAAGATGACACGGCAGACATTTCGTATTGTGTTCCTCTGTAAACCACTGTATCACTAAAAGTGTAAAAAAGATCTTTTCCCACTCATGCTCATTCGGAGTCTAAACTTACCTTCTTTATCAATATTTTGTAAGCGACAACACGAGACACCCTTGGGAAGTTTCAACCCAGATTTTGAAAAAACACTGGTCCCGGCTGTCCAGGACGGATACCATGTGAAAAACGAAAGGCGAACAGCCATGCTAAAAATCATTTAGTTACCTATTAATTGTACGTCCTCTGATCCTATTTTGTCTAAGAAAATGAAAAGTATAGGATAAACTCTTATTTTTATGAAAAAAGTGAAGGTAAATGCAGGAGGGTGAAAGGCTTGCACAGAATAGAGTGAATTGGAACGACGCGGTATACTGGGGTCGACGTGCTGTCAGTGGACTGAACCAGGGCATGTAAAACGTCTGGGGTAAACCATGGAAATGTCTTTAGGGCCTGGATGTGGATAGGGAGCTGTGATTTCGGTGCATTACATATGACAGCTAGAGACTGAGTGTGAGCGGATGTGGCCTTTTTTCGTCTGTTTCCTGGCGTTACCTCACTGACGCAAAGGGACAGGAGAGGGAACTGTTTATAGATCTTACCTACGACAAAGCTATCCAGCTTGCCTAGACCTTCACTAATATCAAGGCTACAATTCTTTGTGTATGTAATGATAGAAGATTCAATGATATTTCTCGTGGTAAAGGATTTACTGTTAATAAATGAATTAGCGTTACTCTAGTTAGTCCAAGGAATAGCTTTGTCGGAGACAAAATTTGTAAACAGTTCCGTTTCCTGTTCACATAATGGAAATTTTATGACGCATGATGCCAGACCCGAACACCACCAACCCGAACACCTCCATCCGGTAACACTTGTTTACCAAAAGCGTCTTAGCTACGGCTTTTCCTTGTATATGAACTGACTGTAATTAAGTATCAAGATAAGATTTTTCAAAGATTTTGTGATAATTCGCTTCGTATTTACTGGGTATTTATAGGTAAGGGAAAGCATCTTGAGCCTTTTTTTATTATTTCAAGTACAGAAGAGTTTCATTGTGGGGTATTTCAATTTCTAAACAAAAAGCTTTGGGGGGTAAAAAATACCCTGAAATATTACCTGCAATTTTTGGTATTTTTATCAGGGAAAATGGATTTCTTTTTACCCCTTAGTATAAGGGC
>JAUUDW010389709.1:0-12732 GCA_032361385.1 Panulirus guttatus
ATATTTCAATTAGGGCCCGGCCTTGATGTGGACTTTTGTCCGTGACTGGAGCCTTCAACATAAAAAAAAAAAAAACTGTCTCAGCTCAGAAAAGTCCTTTGAATGTCACACCTGATTTTCTTTGAGGCTGACAGTAGTCACATACTGATCCTGCTCTGTAAAATTGGGGCACAACCCTTTTCAAAAAAATGGCAGTTTAGCTATTATTATACTTGATAGCTGTTTCCCACGTTAGCGAGGTAGTGCCAGGAAACAGACAAAGAAACATCTATTCACTCACATACACACATATATACATAAATGCACATATATGCACAATACATACATATACATATGTACATATATATACATACACATGCATATACACATATACACATGTACATATTCATACTTGCTCACCTCCATCCATTCCCGATGCCACCCCCCTACAGGAAATAGCATCGCCACCCCCTGCGTCAGCGAGGTAGCACTAGGAAACAGACAAAAAGGCTACATTCGCTCACACTCAGTCTCTAGCTGTCATGTGTAATGCACCGAAACCACAGCAGTTTAGCTAAAGAATTAAATTCTAACATATTTCAGGAGTGATGATCAATGTCATTTTCTATTTTTTTCATCACTCATGATGACAGATTAGATACCCATCCTTAAATTTTCTTAAGTTAGTAATTATCCATAACTGGATGAACCCTAAGGACTCACTATTCAAACAATTTAATGGGTTGAAGTTAAGTGGCAATAAAATCTTAGAGAAAGTACTATATGGTAATTGTTTGGCAGTTCAAAGCTTTCCCTTTAATAAAGAACTCATTCTTTTTTGTATCAATAGTTATAAGGAAATACTCTCAATGATTGACAAAGGTTGGCATGTTGTACCATCTTCTGTATAACACTCATGAATATGCAAACCATCCAAAAGCCCAAGAGGTAAAAGAGCATCACAAACCCTTTCAGTAAACAACTGATACCCCTAACCCCAAAAAAAGTCTTTTTTATCTATGAACAGGTGCACCAAAGATATAAAAGTAATTACTTTTTCCTTTAGGAAAAGACAGTTATCAAATTGGGTAACCTTAGGCACACAAAAATTCACTTCTTTTTTATCTATATGATTTGGTTCACAAAAAACTATCAATACCACTACTTTTCCTTATGAATCAAGAGACAATAATACCTAGTTTAGGAAAAACATCTTATTTACCATAATGACCAATTCTAAGTACAAGTGTCACCCAGCACTTGGCACCACAAACAAAAGTCCCAAGAAAAGGTATGCAACTGTCTCCAATGACCACTTGCAGGTTAATGAGGCCACCAGGTAACTCAGTCTTTGTTTAGGTTGCCATCTATGTCTAGCCAACAGGGCCTACAACAGAAAGAGACTTCAACTTGCAGTGGAAAATTATGTGTTGAGTACTGCCAGTAGCAACCCGGTAAGTAAGTGTACATATTATATCAAATAAAGATTACGGATTCTTCTCCATAGTGACTGACATGGCTCAGGTAAAACATGCCCCAATCAAAGGCCACCTCCGGTGAATGAAATACAGTGAGAAAGAAAGAAGGTAAAAATTAATCAGAGCTCTACAGGTATATGTAGAGATAACAGTTAAAGGCAGAAAGTTCAAAGGAAGAGGGAAAGATAAAAGGAGGATGAAAACACAGCTTAGCTGATAGGGGAGAAGGAAGCATCATGATGGTCAATCCTCAAGTGCCAGAGTCAACACAGAAACTATGGGAAGCTGCAACCAGGTGCATTCCTCAGGTCCAACCCTTGGAGATGGGAATGCTAGCAAACACCTCACAGAAAAAGAAGCCACAGCATAACCTACGAAGCAGAAAGAGAGTAGCAACATCACAGCATACAGAGGGAAAGTTGAGGAGGGATGATGCCAAGCAAACTGGTTAATAGAGAACTGGAGTAAGAGCAAGTCCAAACAAGAGCAGTGGGAAGGTTGAAGAGGGATAATGCCAAGCAAACTGGTTAATAGAGAATTGGAGTAAGAGCACACCCAAACAAGAGCAGTATCCCATAACTAGAGTGAATAAAACCCTATAGATATGATATGAAATTGCTGTTCACAAGAGAAATAATTACAACACCTATCCAGCATTCCCAGCTTTTGGAAAGCACACTTTGTAATGTTATAAAGGAATTCCAGGGTAGAGTGGAGGATATGGTTATGCCCAACATGCTTATGTTTCTACAGGGTTGAATTGCGGTGTTTGAAACTGATCTAAAGGAAATAAATTACATTCTAGCATACTAAAAATCTTACTAGGTTGCTTCCCATTCTGAGATGCTACACAGGTCCAAATTGAGAGAGGAAATGTGTTTAGTATAGGAGAGAAAATAAAGAAATGGAAAGTAAGTTGAAGTATGTAAAGGGAATCACCAGTCTAAGTGTGAACATGGTTAGAGGGAAAAATCATTAACTGAGAGAAGAAAGGGAATAGGCAATAGGACAGAATCCTGAGGAACATCACTGTTGTTAGGATAGGAGGAGGATGTCACTCCATCAGCTACTACAATGTTGTGGAGAGAAAAGAAACTATACATAAGGGAATACAAAGAAGCAGAAAAACCAAAGAAAGGAGTTTAGAAAGCAAAGATTTATGCTACACCCTGTCAAATGCTTTAAAGATGTCAAGGGCAAAGACAAAAGTATTACACCAAAAATCTTTCCTATGTGAATCACCAGAGGTGAATCACATAAGGAAAGATTACTAGTAGACCCAGCACTACAAAAAACATATAAAATTGGTGATCAAAACAAAGGGAATGGGATTTTAAGTGTTTGAGAGACTAGGTTAAAGAGTGTCAAAGACTTTGGAGACTGAAGTGTGAAGAATATGGTGATAGCTGAAGGGGTTGGAGCCATCTCCTTTCTTAGGGAAGAACTGCATCAAGGCATGTCTTCCAATATGAAGGAAATGTCTGAATTTTTAGAGAAGTGAAACAAATGAGCAAGGATCGAAGTTAACTCAGAAGCACACTTCTTTAAGACTCAAGAATGTGTGCCGTCAGGCCCATATGCCTTGTTCACTTAGAGCAAGGAAAGTACTTAGAATACCTTTCATAAAGAAAATATATATGCCATAGGTTCAACAGTTAGCAGGAGGAGATGGAGATGAAAATTTAGGAGCAGAATCATCCAAAGTTGTGTCAGAAGAAAATAAAGTACCAAAAAAGAGCAGCTTCATCAGTTGGAGAGTCAGCTATAGACTGTCAAGTTTGAATGAGAGGAGGAAAGGTTGGATTACTGAAGTTACTGAAGATGTTTTTGGTTAAGAACCAAAAAACTTTGCCACTTGAAGAAGTCAAACAGCATAATTTATTTTTATAGTGTGCTTGATTTTACAGAGCATAGCTTTGCTGTGATTCCAGTCAGAAAAGAAAATGGGGTGAACTTAAGGGGAAGAGAAGAGTTTCATGGCCTGGTGAGACAGGTGTCAGAACTACAGCAATCGAACATGATTCACAGGAATTAATATGGTAGATGATGTGATGTAGGACTCCATCTTAACTAAGCTTACCTCCACTATGCATGCATTCAGCACATGAAGAATCCTGGCCAGCAAAGCACTAACTGTTACAGGAATATTGATTTAAATTAATTTTCCTGCTTTAAAGGCATTCCAGCGAGAGAAATATATATCATAAAACAGCAAACTCTTGTGTGTATATGTACATACAAATATATAACACATTTATTGTCATTAAAAAAAATGAGATTAACACATTCAACAAACATAAAAGTTGTAAGTCTTCTTATTCTTAATACCTGGTTGCCCAATTGGTAGAGCTACCAAAGGCAAAACAAATTACAGATTGCTTCATTTGTAACTTTCATTACCAATGAAAAACTATTGTGTTAACATTTTTATGATTTGTGCAAGGTATACAAATACTGATTACTGACTGAGAGCATGTTTCATGTGATGCAAAATTCTTTGTACATTAATGAGTACCAAAATGACTTGTTCATCTGCATTGCATTCAATTTCTGAAGAGGAAACAAATCATGTATAACTTTTACAAAACTCTCGCCTGAACATCCATTGCATTTCACTTTTCAACTACTGACTGGTCATGAGATGATCCTATGCACCTTAAAAACTGATGGAAAATACACCAAATGTAAGTCAACTGGTCTACAGTAAAATGTATATTATTTACAAGAAGCCATACAGACACAATAGAGCACCAAGTAATGCACAATAACTATACATAAGGAATTAATCTACAAGAAAAATGTTCTTCTGTAGTTCAATACAGTCATATAATTATTTTATGAAAGTGTTTACAGAAACTGATAATATGCTATGAATCTAAAATTTCCTGCAATACACTTAATATTTCACTATGACTGTGTTAAACTATGAACAGAATCCTATTATTACATGGAATCAATTTTGAAAATTACAGACTAAAAATGAAAGTGCCTAGGTATCAGTGCATATGAAAATTCTCTCCTGCCATCCTGCAACTAAAAGAAACCCATCTTAGTGATCTATGTTACATGATATAGAAACACTCAAGATTCTTCTGTTCATCACCAAAAAGTGCATTTCAAAGATTCTCCTGTTCATCATCAAAAAGTGCATTTCGATCAGGTACAAAAAAATCCAATTTCAGCTACTATACTAACTGACAGTAATCCATAGAGAAGAGGCCCTGTGTTTTTCCTGTACACTGAGAAAGGCATCTGAAATTATTGAACTGGAGATGACCTTAGTTTTAAATGTTTGTTCCCACTAAAGAAGCATGTGGATTACATGCAGACAACATACCTACAATTGCCTATGACAAGTCTTGTGGAGTTACATGGCTGAATGGAATGTATGAGAAATAAATTGCAACTATATGAATGGAACAGGCAGATATTTTCAGGAAAGGCAATTCGATCATAACAGTTCCATTTATGGAAGGGTTTAGTTTATGAATATATGGCATGAAACCTTTTCTGAGAGATGATAAGTGTGAAAAGTATGTGATAATCTAGTCTAATATAAAATTTCTAGTTGGATATGTTACAAGTGTGACCATAATGTTTTTGCACAATTTAGCAAGAACGGAGGAGGTTAAGGATGCATTTTGCACAAAATGACATAGAATATCAAAAAGAAAATTCACTGTTATCAGTGATTAAATGGGTGATTAGGAGACAAGTGAAAGAGGAAATGATATGTAGATCAGGGGTCCAAAGAGAAAATAATAATGGTGGAATGATAAAAGGACTGCGTACAACAATATATACTCATAAATATGTACTGTACAAGCACAGAGATGACAAAGCAGAGAGTGATTGGAAATAAATGGTTTAAAATAAGATAAATACATAAGCATATGTGGATGAGTGGGGCTGGGGTGGCAAGAAATTGTTGGATTATGTAGTAATGAACAGGCATAAAAAGGAGAAACTTCTGGATGTAAATATGCTCATTGGGACTGCTGGTGGGATGTCATATCACTTCCTGATGGAAGCAAGGGTGCAAGTTTGTGGTGACTTTAGGAAAAGAGGAAATTATATGAGTGGGAAGAGGATGGTGAATGTGAGTGAGCCTGGAAAAGAGGCTTGAGAGAAGGGATACCAGGAGAGACTGAGTGAAGAATGGCTAAAGGTGAGAGCAAACAAAACTATGAAGCTGCACTTACATGTGTGGGAGAATTATGTGACA
Organism: Panulirus guttatus; assembly: GCA_032361385.1. Lineage (NCBI taxonomy): Eukaryota > Metazoa > Arthropoda > Malacostraca > Decapoda > Palinuridae > Panulirus > Panulirus guttatus. Next base: position 5,683 of record JAUUDW010389709.1, read on the forward strand.
TGTTAAAGGTGGGATGTAGGTATGTCAGAAAGGATAGGTCTTTCTGGTCTTTAACTAAGGGCATCTCTAACAACTTTTGTCACTCTACCTTTCCTTCACTTTTCCATTCTGACAGTACTATGGCTGTCTCTGCCTTAGACAAAGCAACTATCTTTGGTTCCCATTTCTCCTCTATTTCCACTTTGGATGACTCTAGCATTCCTTCACCCCTTGGTGCTCTTCTTACTAATCCTATGCCCCTCCCTGTAATCTGTTTTCGAAGTCCGAAAAGCACTTCTCTCTCTCTGGGAATAAACAAGGCTTATGGTCCTGGTAGCATCCATCCCTGCGTGCTGAAAGAATATGTCTCTGAACTTCCACCTGTGCTTGCTCCTGTTTCGTTTCTGTTTAAACACCAAAACTTTTCCTTCTCAGTGGAAGCATGCATTGTTACATCCCATCCCTAAGAAGGGTGACTATTCTGACCTCTCTAATTATCTTGCTTCGACATCTTCCATTTCCAAAGTCTATGAATCCATCCTCAACTCCCATATCCTTAGATACCTCGAAAATCACAGTCTTCTCTCTGATCACCAGTATGGCTTACGTAAAGCAAGATCCACTGGTGATATTCTTTTCTATCTTACTAATGTTGGGTCATCATCCCTGAAAGGTTTTTTGGGGAGTCATATGTAGTTACCCTTGACATATCCAAAGCTTTTGACAGGGTGTGGCATCAGGGTCTCATCTCTAAGATCCCCTCTTTTGGCTCCCCTCCCTCACTTTGCTCCTTCACATCTAGCTTCCACTCCAGCCGATCTATCTCTGTGGTTTTGATGAATCAGCCTTCCCCGTTTTCTCCATCAACAGCGATGTCCCTCAAGGTTCTGTCCTATCCCCTACACTTTTTCCCCTCTTTTTCAACAGTTTCATCTCCTCCACAAATAATTAAATGCACTCATATGCTGATGACTCAACATTACATTCATCCACATCCTTCAACTCTGCTCCTTCTTTTCTCACTAAATCTGTATCTCGTCTTGACACAGCTTTCTCAATAAACTGAAACTTGGAAAGGATATCTCAGTGGGGTAGACAAAATGTAGTTAAGTTTAATGCTTCTGAGGCATAGTTTCTACCCATCTCTTTATCAAAAATTCCTCTTAACTCTCATCTCTACTTTGACGGTTTTGTAATTCCACCTCAACTCAATGAACTTACTTGGTATTACTGTAACATCCACTCTTTCTTGGAAACCCCACATTACAGGAATAGCTAAGTCTGCCTCTAAAAAACTGGGTGTCCCGTTTAGATGTCGAAACTTCTCTTCTGAACAGTTACTCCATTTATACAAAGGATTGATTTGTCCTTGTATGGAGTACTACTCTCACATCTTGAGTGGTTCTAGCTCTGCTACTTGACAGAGTTGAGTCGAAAGCAGTCCAACTTATAAACTGTCCCAGGCTATCTTCCAAAATTGACGCTCTTGCACTGCACCTCAATGCTGGTTTACTTTCCCTCTTCTATAGGTATTACTTTGGTTTTTGCTCCTGAGAGCTGGCTGCTTGTGTGCCCTCACCACTAGCTAGACCACGCAATACCCAGCGAGCTTCAGCGTTACCTGATTACTGTGTGGCCATCGACAACTTAATGGTGGGCCGTTTTGATAACTGTTTCTTTCCCTGCACGTCAAAGCTTTGGAACTCTCTATCTTCTCGTGTCTTTCCAAATAAGTATGATCTGGCACATTTTAAAAAACAAATTTTTCTCTTCCTCCAAAATTTGTAAATACTTTCCCTTGTCTTTTCTTTTTTCCTTTCATTATTCTCTCTATATTTCAGTTAAGGCCAGGCCTTGATGTGGAGTTGTCTGTGACTGGAGCCTTCAGCATAAAAAAAAAAGTGGTGGAATGAGGAAATTGAGTTACTAGTGAAAAGGTAAAGAGAGGTGCATGGGCATTACCTGCAGCAAAAAAGTGCAAGTGATTGAGAGACATACAAGAGGAAGTTCTGAAAAAGAAAGCATATGAAAAATGAGGTGAGAGAATATCAGAAAACTTCATGGAGAATAAAAAAAAAAATTACATGAAAAGAGTGAAGAGAACAAATGGAAGAATCAGCAAGGGGAGTAGAAAGGGAAGTGTATACAGGCAAAGAAAAGGAGAAGAATAGATGAAAATGGATATTCTGAAGGACTGGAGAATTTGTCAGATGACAGGGTGACAGATGTTGGGTGTTTGGGATGCAGAGGTGTGCAAAAAATGGAGTCATGGCAAATGGTTTGGTGAAAAAAGAAGAGATGGTGATAGCCTTGTATATGTAAGATGAAGTACGACAAAGCAGCTGGAGTGTATGGGATTGCAGATGAATTCCTCAAGAAAAGGGGTGATAGTCCTTATTCTTCACGACTGGTTGTTCAGTATGCATGGCTCAAAATGAAGTGCTTGAGGACTGGAGGAATGCCTGTTTAGCACCATTGTAATATGGTAAGGGGGGGAAATTTTTATGTTCTAATTAAAGAGTTATAAGTCTTTGAGTACACCTAATAAATTGTATGGGAGAGAGGTGTCTGAGGAGCTGGTGGTATACACAGAGTAGTAGAATGCGGGCAACAATGTGGCTTCTGGAGTGATAGAGGATACATGGACCCAGTATTTGCTCTCAAGAATCTGTGTGAGAAATACGTAGAAAAAGAATAAGATATGCAGGTGGCATTTGTGGATCTGGAGAAAGTGACAGGGTTAATAGAAATGCTCTTCTGGAAGTTGTTACAAATATATTTGGTGTGGTAGGAAAGCTATAAAAAGCAGTGAGGAATTTTTATCGAGAGAGTAGTGTATGTGTGCAAGTAGGAAGAGAAGAGAGTGAGTGGTTCTAGGTGAAGGTGGGTCTGCATCAAGTGTGTGTCATGTCTCCATGGATAATTAATCTGTTTATGAATGAGATAGTGAGAGAGGCAAATGCAAGGGTATGCAGTCTGTTAGATGTGGGGAGGCATGGAAGATTAGTCAGTTGCTGCTTGCAAATGAAACAGCTCTGGTGGCAAACTAAAGTGAGAAACTGAAGAAGTTAGTATCCAAGTCTGAGACAGGGTGTGAAAGGTGGAAGTTAAAAATTATTATTAATAAAAGTAAAGGACCAAGGTTTAGCAGGGAAGTGAGACACTTCAGTATGTGTGAGTCTGAGCTTAGAAAACCTGGAGGAAGTCATATGTTTCAGGTATATGGAAGTGGACCTGGCAGGAAATGGAACTATGGAAGCTGAAGTGAGCCATAAGGTTGGTGAGGGGGCAAAATTCTTGCATGCACTGAGTGGTGTGTTGAAATAGAGGTCACTGTCATCATAATATAGCAGTTGTGATGGTGATGTGTAGAGGCAAGTCAAGGGTCCTAAATGCAAAAGTTAAGAACAGAATAGATATGTTAGAAACTAAATGCCTGAAGACAATATAAGGTTTGAAAGGGTTGATCAAGTAAGGAATGACATTGAGAGTGAGGTGTAATAGTATGCAAATCATGTCTGAAAGAGTTAAGAGGGTGTCCAAAAATGGTTTAGAAATATGGAAAGGATGAATGGAGAATCTGAATAAGAGAATACATGCATTAGAACCAAGGATGGGATGGGAAAATAGAGTGACAGACACAATTATTGGGAACTGAACATGCACAAGGGTGTGAGGCCTAAACAGGAGCAAGTGAAATAGAATGAGGTGGTACTTGTAGGGTGATGGGCTATCAATGGATTAACTAGGGCATGTAAGGAGATCAAAAAATACCTTGAGAAGGTTTGTGGAGCTTGATTGTAGAAAGGGGAAACTAATTGTGGCACAATAAGCATAACAGCTAGGGAGTGAATGTGCACAAATAAGATCCACTTCTTCATCTGTTCCCAGAGCTAACTTGCTAATGTGAAAGATGGCAAACAAGCATAAAAAACAATCATTATAATTATCATATAACCCTAAGATCCCTTTTATGGAGCTCCTGCAGCTTCAAGGCTGCCCTCCATACAGGAGCAGGTCCTCAATGAAAATTTACTCCTATCTGTCTGCTGATGATGATAAAGGCTAACTAAAGGTGACTTCTCAATTGTGGTGTAACCACTAGGTAGATTTTGGTAATATTGATATAAATGATCACTTAGGATGTTAGGTGGGGTCTTATCTGATCTTATGTTTATAAAATATAAAATGCATTACACCCTATGTAATCACTGCCCAAAAGAATGAATGTTAATGTAATGCTAATGAAATAAAAGATTAAGGAATAAAAGCTTCCAAATGAATTTCTAAAGTAAGAAAAGAAACTGAATGGAGTCAACTAAACTACAAAATGAGGCTTACTTGCAGAGGAGGCAACTGAAAAATCACATCAATGGGGACAGCCATGGGTATGTGAAAAGAATGGGTATGGAAAGAGGAATCAAAATAGCACAAATCATTATGTTTAAAAGCTGTTGCATTGTAAAAAGTATGAAAAGAGGGTGTGAATCTTCCTTAAAAGTGATGACTTTAAGGCAAAGGATTTGAATAAGAATGAAAAAGGTGTTGTATGTAAGTGAAAATACACAGAGATGTGGAAAAACGGATGAATGAAATAAGTGAACACATGTAGTAAGTCTGCCAAAAATATGGGAACACTCACCAACAATGATAAAGCAACAGTTAGAATCAACTTTGCAAGACATGGATATCACGGAACAGATCTCGGGTGATAACATATGGTAAGACAGAGTTTAGAGATGATACATATGGATACGTGGTGGGGTGAATACAAAACAGATCATGTGGTGGGATGAATGCAGAACAGATCTAAATGACAGACATTAGCCATGGGAAAAAGAGAACAGAAATGCTAATGGCACAAAATCATATGTAGGTGATGTTGTGAATGGGATGATAGTTGTTATGGAAAAGTAAGTGGACTAACTGCATGGTAGTATGGAGAAGTTGTGTATCACATGACTGAACAAATCTCTAAGATAAGGAAACTCTGCAACTGATGAAACTTACCTGGAAAAACTGCATTTATTTACTTGAAACTTATGACCATGTAAATATTTTCTCAAGTTTACTGCTGATGTCTAACAACTTATATAGCCAAGTCTGAAGAACTGATAAATAAAAGCTAAGTCTGAAGAAATGATAAATAAATCAGTTAAGTAAGCTAAGTTTAGTGCATAAATAAACTAATAATTCGCTTCTGACACGTGCATTTCACAAAGAACTATATAGTGTACTCAAAGGCAACATGCACAAAAGCAGGCACAATAATGCAGGGCCAAGTATCGTAAAAAGAATGCTATCCAGCCTCTATGTAACTAACTGGTTGAATTGAACTGCTTTTCCAATATGAGCTAAGAACAGATCAATTATGGCTATCTGACTTTTGTGTTATGAGAGTCAGTCATTAGGAGAGCATTATCTGTTTTACATATCAGTTGCTTGTGGCCAGTTGGTTGTATTCTTGCATCTCATGATTTGGATCAGTGATAATATTTGTATTGATGTAGATACAGCAATGGTATATATTAAAAAGGCTGTTGGGTAGAAATAAATTTCATATAAGTACTGATATTCAATTGCCTAACATTTTGGATTTCTGATAATCTCCAGGTTCCATTAGGGTTGGATAATGAATGCTTACCATAATAACAATGATCATTTCTGTTACAAGAAAAATCTAAAAAACAAAGAAATAATAATTCTATTTAATGACAACATGCAAAGATGAAACGACAAACATTAAGTGCTACAAAAAATGATTTGGAAAATAAACAGACATTCTTTTTTTCATGTAAAGTGTACTCTTATTATGTGCTTTTTATTACATCAGATCATTGAGATGAACTTGGAACAAAAAATCATTCCCACTAAATATTTTTCATATAATATGACTCCTACTTTTAAGTTTGATATCCTTAAATTGGATAAATCAAATTCTTTATCAAGATTCCATTCTGTAATCACAATCCATCTTGAACATTTACTACAAATGTTATCACAAGAATTACATATCATAATACAATCTTGAGACACTTTTTTATGGGACTCCTGCTGCTTTGAGGTTATATTCCACTCAGGTGCAGGAAATGATCGACTCCTTTAGAGCAAGAAGGTTCTTGAAACGATTGTACTTCTTTGTAACTACTTGCTGGTGGAGTCTGGTAACACCCAAGAATTATGCAGCAGTAAGTAACAACAGCACAGCCAGCACAGCAGATTTGCAGAACTGTGACTGATCTTTGAAATGGATTACTTGTAGGGTAAAAATATTGCAAATTCAAGGTCAGAGGTGGTAAATACCAGACTTTTTCAATTAAGGCATGAAGTGGAACAAGTTGAAAAATTAAAATTAACAATGCCTTACAGCATCTGTAGATTTTGAAAAGGTATATAACAAGCACATGAGCTAAAATTCTTTGCTCTTTATGGTGTAAAGGGAGAGCTAAAAAAACTACCATAAAAAAAAATACCTCTTGAGAGTAAATTATCAAAGGGTTAGTGATCACGACTAAATCTGGTAAAATGCTATAGTTTTGTAACGTCACTGCAGTTCTTCGCTGTCCCTCTGGATGGGAAATTATGTAATGTAAGAGTATGATGGGTGACTGGGGTGCAGAAAAACTATAGTGGAAAAATATGGATGCTACCACAACTGCTGTACAAATTATGCTATTCTATTGTTTGAAGAAAAAAGTTTAACAAAATGTCCAGCTCTTTCAGTACTATGCTGAAGAAGGAAGCTGTCAGCAAATAAAAAAAAAAATTAAGGTTCCCAATTTAGAAGGAGATGGGTAGTCTCTGTATACCATTAGTCTGAACATTAAAGAAAAGGAGGATGTAAATATTATTACTCACACATAAATCTGAATGAGAGCAGCAAGGAAAAAGCAGAAAATGAGTTGAATAAAAGAAAGGACAGTTGAAAATGCTCTTCAAGCTTTAGTAAATGGTTAGAAGATAAATGTAAAGAAATTTAAGAAGCTTGTGTGATGAAATTTTTGTTCATACTTTTATATATATGTACTGTGCATATATGTGCATGTATGTATATATGTGTGTTTGTGGGGG
>JAUUDW010389820.1:256-12926 GCA_032361385.1 Panulirus guttatus
TATGTAAAATTACATCCTGTGACTGTCCACAAGTGAGTCAGCTATTTGAATATAGAACTTATGGGTAAAGGAATACGTATGTGAAACAAGCAGTACACTGTAATTCCTGCCGCAAAATGATATTCTGACTGGCGGCTCTGTTCGGTCTCTGGTGTTAAAAGTTCACACAAAAATATGGTCTTATCTTTATAGCCGACCGGCTGCACGGGAGTACAGGCGTGCGGGAGTCCTTGCTTTGCGACGGGCCATGTCTCTTAGGTCAGGTCGGTCGGTACGTACACGGGGGTCCGGCCGTTCAGCAGTCCCTGCTCAGCGACGGTCCACGTTCCTCATGTCTTGTCGACTGTATATGCACTGTTCGCAATGGCTAGGCGTGCCTTGCGTACGTCCTTGGTACGAGTCATCGTTTCCTTCTCCAGACTGCTAAGATTCTCTCTCCTCTACTGGCAGTCGGCCACTACTGTTGTCCTGTCGAAATTGTAGCTATAAGTGTCCCTTGTTGAATATTATTGGCTTGTTACACCTATAAGGGATGAGCCTGACCCACTAAAGACGTCATGTGACAGAGCGAGGGGTGACTCTCTGGGAGTGTGATAGATATTAGCGTTATCCCTCCTCCCCATATACCTCCGCGTTTGTACAGTAAGGGTTTGGAGAATGCTGACTGCTGGTAAAGTGAGCCTGGTGGGATTTGTCCGGTCTAGACCTCGTTGCTCATGGATGTGACACGAAGGGTTTTCGATTACTTGTAATCAAGTAGTCATTTTCCTATTAGGGTCGATCATAACCGAGCGGTTAGCGTTCCCGACTATCACGCAAAGTTCCTGGATTCGAGTCCTGTGTGTTGGATGGTGTTATGTATTCTGTGAAAGTGCGCGTTCATATGCACTATGTTCGTGTTTATATCATTAAGGCTTACGGTATTGTCTTTAAGTCGTATCAGTGAACATTTGTTTTCCACAATAATTCAATTCAGAATTAACCTGCTGACCTTGCCCGTATTAACCTAGTAGAACGTTTCTTTGCTGATGCTTGTTGGATGAAGCAGTTGAGTTAGGCCTTAATGATCCCTAAAGACTCAACCCCTATTAACTGAGACAGTCAGTCTTTATTGATGCACCTTGAGTGAGGCTTTTAATGTTTGACGAGACAGGTTTCATTGATGCCCTTTAAATCATTATTATGTCCAGTCGCTACAGCAGTGTATGCTGGACATTTTGTCAACACTGTGTCTGTAGTTACTCCTCTATAGTGTATGGAGAGGCAATTCTGCTGTCGTCGGGCCTCATCTCCTTAAACTTTTCTTCTACCTTGTATCATTTTTAATTTCTGTATTCTGTCCACGGTCATTATCTCAATTTATTCCTTTCATCTGCTTCTCTTATACTCTAAAAAAAATTTTTTAATCTCTTCTAACAAGTTTCTTGTTTCATGATATTGCTTTTGGGTGTTCTTGTCCTTGCATCAGTCGAAGAAAAGGTCACTCTTGACATTGTCAAACTGATTTAGAAACTTACGGTTATGATCAGGTCAGCACTGTTCATCTCTCTTCCTTGGTGTTAAAACTTAAGACCTTTGACTTTCCCTGTAATTTGGCTGTCTCGATTCTGGTACCATCTGTTTTACCTTCCTTCGTACATTCTCTAGCGGCTCCCTGTGCTTATTTAAATGCGCTTACCAAACCTGAGAATCATAATCAGATTTTGGCCTAATGTAGGATATGACCAACTTGCTGAATATTTCTGTATCCATATACTTGAATGCTATTCTGATGTTGCCAGCAGACAGCTGGTCTCCTGTAGTGTTCCCGTAATGTGGGAATCCGGCCACAGGATAGGGATGATGTCGACTCCCAATTTTCTTTACACCCAGATCGATGCAGCTTATTGCCTAGTGTGTTTCTGCCTGTGGATACGTTGTTATTATCACGATAACTAACTCAAGAACATTATATGATAAAATCTTTATATTTACACTATAGATAACTCTTGTGGAGATAACTAACTCTTTAGAGTGTGGCACATGTACATACGTGTGTAATTTTGTAAGGGAAAATGAAATATTGCACTTAAAATTCAGGAATGGTGAATTTTGGGAGGATGAATTAAAAAAGTATTAGGCAAGAATAGCTATTATGGCATACAATTTTTTGCATTTTAATGAGATCAGTCAATATTCTCGTATATTTATGTCACGTGTGGGAGTGGGGGTGGATGGGTGGGGTGGGAGGGGGAGGCAAGTTCCTCTGGTTGACTCAAGTCAGCTTTTGTTCATCCATGCTGACTCTTGTTATGCAGACCGTATTGACTTCTAAATTGTGTAATCCTAGAGATCATTTCCGGTGATGCTAAGACATTTGACTTGTCAGCGCTCATCTACTGTGTTTTTCAGGAGAAAATTTAAAAGAGTTACTTTTCTGGGAACTTCTTATGGTATGGCCCTACTGGTGACACCAGAGTTAGTTAGGCCAGCTTACTATCCAGCCATGTACAATGAGTTTATCCCCCTCCCCCATCCTCCTCCCCCTCCTCCCCTTCCAGAAGTAAGGAATGTCATTAGAATTAGTCATTCCTTGATCTTCGTTGAGTTACGATCCATATTGAGCCACTACTTGCCGATCCTCGTTGAGTCAGCCCTCTGATGATCGCTGTTGAGTCACTTATTGATTTATGTTGAGTTAGCTGTTATTTGGTCTCATGTTATTTCAGTCCTTAATGAAATATATATATATTGGCTCCTCTGAGTCACTTCTTGTCCTTTCATGGTTCATCTCTTACTGATTCAAGTTGAATCTTTCCTTACTGTTGGATATTCAGTTAGCCGTTATTGATCTGCGTTGTGTTATTGTATGTGTTGAATTAGCTCGTATTGACGCATTTTGATTCATCTTCTGCTAGTCCTTATTATATCGGATTATCTTGATTTCTATTAGTTTGTTTCCCATTCATCCCTGATGAGTACATCCTTTTTAATCTAGAGTGAATGAGACTTTGCTGATGGCTAGATTTAACACCAGAGATTAACCGACGTGTGGGTTGGCTGTGTTCACACGTGCCGACTTGTACTCGTCACTATACAACACATCCTAACAGTCCCTTGAATCAGGAGAGAAACAGCAGGTCCCAGGTACAGGTCACCTTCCGGATCCGGGTCACGCACTCACTGGTCGTTCTTGTGTTGGCTGCTGCTGGGGACAGACAGTGTGTGTGTGTGTGTGTGTGTGTGTGTGTGTGTTAGGGGATTCATATTTGAGTGTGATGAAGAGTGTGTTGCATAGGAAGCCGACATCTGGTATCTATCTTTGTGGTAAAGGTCATTCTCGAGGGTAAAGGTGACGGTCAGTCAGTGAATCTCGTGTTGGACGGATAGTGGCCCACAGCCCAGGGTTACCACACACGCGTCATGGTCTATAGTTCTAACTTAGTGTGTTCAGGGATGGACTGTCTATTCCTACCTCATGTAAAATTGTTGTTCTGTATTTCCTCAACTGTAAGTTATTCTATATATCATTTTCCATATTTTGTATTTGGATTGTAACTCATACTATGGACTACCGTGGTGTACATGAAAGAGTGAATTTAAACCATGTGGTATACTGAGGTTGACATGTTGTCAGGAGAATGCACCAGGGCATGTGAAGCATTTAGGGTAAATCATGGAAAGGTCTGTAGGGCCTGGTTGTGGATAGGGAGGTGTGGTTTTGGTGCATTACATATGGCAGTTAGAATATGGATGTGATTGGATGCTGCCTTTCTTCATTTATTCCTGGCGCTTACTTGATAATGCAGGAAAGGTGATCAAATATGAAAGAAAAAGAATTAATCATGTATAATATTACTTAAAGAATACAAGGAAGGTAATCAGAATTATTGAACATAAAGTAGCTACCCATCACCTATGATAGATACAACCCAGAAATATGCCAAAATATACTGGAGGAGCACTCTGTATGCCATAAATATTATCAAATTCTGTGTTTGAATGAGCCAAAGAACAAACTTGACATAGGATATGAAAATTTTTTACCAAAGAAAAAACAAAATTATTTCACAAAACTGCTTTCACTAGATTGGTCTCTCAACCACAACCTGAGTACCAGAATATTTGAGCACTTGACAAAAATTTTGTTTAAAAAAGGAATTGAAAAAACATTAGAATAATTAAACTGCCAAGAAACAAGTGATAGCGACCTCAGTTTGCTGAGGGAATTATATAAGAAACATTTATGGGAGCATATTGGTAAGATTCTTTATGAACATGGTGAAAGTAGAGTGATCGACATTTAGAATTAGCTGAAGTGTTCTAGAACAATAGTGTGTTCCATCAAACTTGCCTGAAATGTATTGAAATGATCCAGTAGAACAATGTTTGATATGAAATGGGAGAAAGTTTCATGGCCAAAGAAGGAAATTATTTCACCATTGTGCTTTCCCTAGGTCAGTCTCCCAAACTGGAATGTCTTAAGTACTGAAATAATGAAATGAAACAATACTAGTTTTAAGAAATGATGCATCATCATCATTATGATAACATTATATATGACAATGATGCTAATAATATTTTTTTCATACATAATCTTCATTTCCCACATTAGCGAGGTATCATCAAGAACAGAGGACTGTTCCTTCTTTTGGATAAGTAAAAACTGGAGGGGAGGATTTCCAGCCCCCTGCTCCCACCATTTTCAGCTGCCTTCTATGACATGCAGGGAATACGTGGGAAGTGTTCTTTCTCCCCAATCCCCAATGATAGTAATAATAGAAAATAATAGTAAAGTACAGATAACAAGTAATGTAACTCAGTATACTCAGGGATATATCGAAAAGATTAAGAGTCAACTAGTAAGATGTCATATGAACATAGGGAGAGAATGGTGAACATCAGCACTTTAGATCAGAGTAGTCCAACTATGGGCCCGTGGGTATATATACAATTATACATAATTTAGATTTAATTTGTGGCCCTGGACTTAGAAGTTTAGTGCTGAAGTGGCCCATAGTGTCAAAGAAGTTGGACCACCCTGCTTTAGATTATCAAAAATTTGCCAGAATAGCTACGTATACCATCTAGATTACCTAAGGTGTATTCAAATATGCTGGTAGAACAGTGTTTGATAATGAAATGAAAGGTTTGGGGACAGTCAAAGAAAACACCATTATTTCACATTAGTCATCTTGCCAGATAGGCCTCCCAAACACTGCAATATGATTTGAATCTTAATTCAGGAATAGTAGACTGGAAATATGTACTTTTTATGAAGCAATAAAACTTAATAGAAGACAAATGAAACAAGTAACAAGTTATATATTCCTCATGTTACTCAGGGAGAAATAGGACTTTTGGTGAAAGTGAATGGTAAGATGACTATCTTACCATTTGCTTTGAATGGTAACATAACTATCTTATGTTTTGCTCCTACCTTAAGTTTTTAATTTCTCCCTTGGTAAGTGTAAGATTCTTTTTTGCTGTTTTATTCATATGTGATTTTTGTTTTATTTCAATTTGTTTTAGGGGAGACAAGACCTGGAGAGATCACTATTGCAAAAGAATAAAATTTTTTCTTTGGTTATGAGTCTTTTTTTATTTTTATGTTAAAGATTGTTGTGACAGCTCATATGAACACAACTTTGGGTGTTTGAATGGTATGCACCTTGTTATTCTGATATATATATTGGCTGATTTTAAGTGCTCATGTCCCCCCTCTCTCCCTCTTTCACCACCTTCGTAGCATTTAGTCACAGCTAATGTTACACTTAGGTATGTAGATTTTCTCAGTTTTTCAGCCACAGGCATTACCATATGATCATTTTATGCACATGTTCATAAAACTGTAGCAGTTAAGTGAGTGAGATGAGTAGTGAAGGAGTCTGATCATGACTTCTTTGGTTAGTGAACTAAATGGAAATCAGCTGGAAAGGATTGCACAACCTAATGTTTTAGTGACGGTTAGATGGCACATTAGTTATGATTGCCAAACTATATATACAATCTAAATGGAAATCATGTTAACTGAATACTTTTTGTATAAGGAATTACTGTACTTTGAACCCTTGAATATGGTCTCTAAGCATAAAGATAGTGATGGGAATTACTCTACCCCAAGGAGGGCAAGGATAGTAAGTAAGCCTTAAGACCAAGATGTGGACTTACTTGATTGCCATGCATGTTGTGGTAGTGCAGCATCTGTTGGGAAACACATTAGTTTTAGTGAGTCAGCAATGTGAACTTATCTGTCTATCTATCTACATCTCTGATGCCTTTTCCCAATTGGAACTACCTCAAGGGAGTGGCCACAGCAATAGAGTCTCCATAACTTGTACTGACTACTTTTACCTAATGTTCCTGCCTCCTACTGCTATTACCTTTGTTTCTACTTAATGCTCTTTCCTAAGTGTTCCTACCAACTACTATCTGTTGCTCCTACCATTTTGCCAAAATTCAGGGCTAGTTACGAAGAATGAGCTGGGTGAGTTAAGTGTTGTATTATGTATGACAAGAAGAGATTGCATGTTTGTGGAGAAAATGTCAGTAGTTCATGTGTGGTTGAGTTAGAAAGAAAAGACAGCTACCTGGGTCAGGGGAGTGCAGCTGGCCAACCACTGAAGTGCTGGCTCACTAGGCAGCGGTCACTTACCCACCCAATATCCAGGCAGGTAGTACTGGTAATACACCTCCCTGGTCATTGGCTGCCTTCCAACTACTACCTACAATGTGAACAATAAAGAGAAATGTGGCAGGCTTTTATCTGACACAGCTGGCTGCCTGCTTTGTAGCAGAGACCAAGTGTAGAGCATCATGCTGATGCACTACCATCGTTCCATACAATAATATATTTTTATACAGCATTTTTACTATGATTTTGAAGAATAAGCATGTAGTTTCAGTGTTACAGAATGGTGATTTTTCATTGTGAAGTACTTATGATAGGCTTTAAGGTATGTCTTTCAAGAATCACTTGCCTCTACCTCATATTTCCTATAAGGATAGTACCTTACTAACCGCAGTTTTGCCAAAAGTAGGGTTTCCCATGTATGAAACCCCCGCAGTTGACAATGGACCTCGCATAAACGAAGAGGTGATAACACCACCTGGGGAAATGTTTTAATGCTATGCTGTTTTTAATGCTTTCTGTTCCTACAGTACACTGCCACCAGAAGTCTTTATTTATCCCTGGTTTAGATAAAGCTTATATCACTGGTTTCTTGTATTATTTTTCTTTTATGATGTTCTTTCATTCATACATTCATAAGGGGGAAAGAGTTCTTTAACTGTATCATTTTGCAATTCAAGATGTTTATCTGCTGAGAGAAGTGGGGGAAAATAATTATTTTTCTTTGATTGGGTATGATTTTTTATATCAAACATTGACCTACCAACTCATTTGAGCAGAACTTCAGCAATTTGTATGACATACACTGTATTATGTTGGTATATTTCAGCTGATTTCAGGGTTTTGTTGTTCCAGTAGCTTGAGATGCACTGTGATTGATGAAATTGTTGACTTAGAAAAGGATTTCCTGATTGATTCACTTTTCAGCTTGATGGTACAGATGCTCACTAACCCTGTAATGGCAAGCATCTGCAAAAGTTCCAGACTCATGCTCATGAATTCCAATATTTTAACTTTTTGCTCCAAGGACTGCCTTACCATTCTGGCAGGTTTACTTGTTGCAGAGTTAGTTGCTGGACACTTAGGCATAGTGGTAACAGATACAAATGGGAACAAGTTTAGAATTATACAAGTAATAAATAATACGTCTGTTCTCAGTGAATGAAGGAGACAACTGATGTGGTAGTCATTGTCAGGGTGGCATGGGCAGCATCAGCACCATGCTGCCATCTTGTATCATGATGGCTATGTTATAACATAAAGATAGGAGTAATTTAGTTGCTTGTGCTATGCCTAAATCATTGTATCCACGTGTGCTGTATCCTGACGCATCTGTAATATAATGCAGTAGAGACAGCATTGAAATGTGCATGATAAGTACAGTAATAACTTGAAATGTCCTGATTTATTTCTTATTAAAAAAGGATTAATTGATAAAACATAAAGGTTTGAGAGTTAGCAAAACCCATAGACTTGGGCATAACCATGAGTGTCTGACCTGCTCCATGCTTCCTAAGTACTTCTGATGTAACCCCAACAGTGGTAGCCTTACTTAGTGTACTTCCCTGAGTGCATTTAACATTCCTTCCAGACATATTGAAATGACAACACTTACTTTGGATACAGTTAATAATAGATTTACATTGAACACAAAAGAACTTATTTTGCCATTTAGTGGGATACAAACTAAATGATATTTTAACTACATTATTAAGAAATGCATGTTAAGTACACAGATACCTCAAAATATGCGGACATAATTTATTGCTATAAGAAAATATTCCATTGGACCTTTAGAATCAAAAGATAAGGAATGGAAAGTTTGATAATTGTGTTGTAAGTTGGGGCATACATATAACAAATTGATATAATGTATCTTAATTCTAAAATGTTGCAGGCCAGAAATGATGCTTGTAGAAATGTTTCAGGTTAAGGTGTAGGTGTACTGCAATACTGCATACAACCCAGAGAAGTTTATTTACTTAGCTTGAACATATTCTTAAGTTCACTTCAGCTTGTTGATGGATTTTAGTATGCAAGGGTATAAAGCATTAAAATTCTGACCATCACCTTCCATGCCTTATGTATTCAGGTTTTGCTTGCATGATCATGCATTTCTCCCTCTGTGGACACACTGTGTTTGGTTATTAGGGAAAGAAGTATCTTTCATTGCTCCCAAGTTAAAGGAAAACACTTTCTTGTTACTTACCTTCTGAGTTATGTACATCTGCGAACAGCTTCAGCCTGACAACCTGAGATGCAGGGTACCAACCCTATCAGAAAGCTTTTGATGAGCCTTACCTAACTGATTTCTGTTGTTTGTTCCATACTGCTAGAAATTGTTTAACTAATCCATTTGGCTTGTTTAGACTGGCCCCACACAAACTGGAAAGAGAATGTGGGTATTCAAATTTTTTTTCCCTAAGAGCCCTGTCTAGTGTTAGGTTATTCATGAGCACTGCTGAAATAGTGAGAGTATTGTGCTTTTCGGTTTAGCGCCCATATTATTTTTGTAATTTAGCCTAAGATGGTGCAAGTGAGAAGATAGAACGAGAGAGAAACTGTGAAGTAAGAAAATTATAGAAAAAATAGAGATGCATTGTGAAACTTTTTTTGAACTTATTTAGATATAAAGGGACGGTTGGGAATAAGAGTTAAGGGATTGAGGAGAGGTGATGAAGTAATGGAAATTGAAATTAGTGACTAGGATATATAAAGTTGGAATTTGCAATTATTATTTTCATTGTTAGGGAATTTTTGTGGCTACCATTTTCGCTTTATGGTCTTCTCATACCATGAAGATATGGTTTTATTATTAAAATTCTTTTCACTGCTAGGGAATTTTTGTGGCTACCGTTTTGGCTTTACAGTCTTCTCATAGCATGGAGATTTGGTTAACCATCCACTTAGAGGGCCATATTTGACTGAGCCATTTGGGCCTGGAGTCACAGACAAAGACAGACCACACGAGGACGGGCACACGTTTCTCCCTGCGGGATGTAAATGAACCAGGTAGGTAGATTTCATGACCATCTGGTTGCTTGATGACCATATACAGCCTCAAACTAGGTATCACACCCTGTCTTCTAAATACATACTGAAGCTGGGACCTCTCGAATATCTTTCAGTGCTGTAATAACAGTTAGTGCTGTGTCCCAGATTGTTGTTACATAGTAACATTGATAAGAGTTAGTGAAGACTTATGGAGTATATGCAGAATTTTTGAAATGTGACAGGCAAAATGTCCAACATTGGAAATGAGAAATGGCAGGTAGGAATGAAAAATGAGTTTTAGAATGGTTTGGGATTGCAGTATGTAGAAGGTCCTGAGGTGGATCATATATTAGGGGAGATGTGTATGGAAGAAGATGATTTGGTGCAAAAAAGCCTTCATACGTTGATATTTGAGAGTCTGGATGGGAATGGTCGTGTAGATGATTGAACTGGTATTAGGAAATTCTCGAAACCCACGACTATTTTCTTTGATTTAGGAAATTCTCTTGTTATATTTATTAGAAAAAAAGGAGGACCATATAATCATGGATTTGATAAAGTGAACCAAAATGATTTATGTGTTGAACATACTTTGAAAAAATGTAGTTAAATAAACCCAAAAGGTGTTGTATCATGGTTGACTGTTTTTATTCTGCATTCTTTCTTCAAGTACCAAAGTTATGGAGTTCTTATCCTTCCTGTATCTTTCCCTCTTCCTATAACCTCTCTGCTTCAGTGTTAAGTCTGCAAACACAAGATGGAGAGCCCTGATTAATAATATATCCTTCTTCTCCTTATTTTTGTCTCTTCTCTTGAGATGGCCTTGATTGGTGCATTTTTTGCCATTCCTTGGTGGTCACTTTGAAAAAATAATTTATTTACTCAAATGTTCAGCAACCTTAGAGCAGAGCATTTACATAACTGCGATTTTCCAAAAGTATGGTATTGATATTGCCAAGGATACCTGATAGTAGATCCTATTTTTCCCAACATGTAATTTCATATATGCTTTAAGACAACATTACAGCTCTGTTTATTGTACTTCCAAATATTCCTTGTTTCCAGTTATATTCATTGCACTCGCACATTTTCTTACTGTCGGTTACTCATCACCAAAAATATAGTTCCTTAAAGTCCTTTTGCACACTTTCCTGTATAAGTTTCCACTTATGTCCCCTCGTCTCGTCTACCCCAGCTTTGAAAACCTCTTCTTATCAGGATTGGTTAAACCATTCAGTCTTATAATTCATAAAAACATCCCTCTTACCTTGTTTTTATATAAAGACTTGCCACTACACTTAGTGTATGCATGGGATCATGTTGTCATCCCTGCTTCGGCCTTTCAGTCTGTCTGTAGACACATACTTGTTAGCACAATAACTGAAGAACAGTATGTATTAGGAACTTCATACCTATGCTATTGGCACATGAATAGGTGTTAGACTGCCCTCTGGGGCATGTAATACCATAAATTTGCACATTAACTCCATATCTGTGTGCTCTTCCTTAGTTGTGTGGCTCAACTTCTGTCATTGTGCAAAAAGACACACTACTTTGGTGAAGCACTGTCACATTTCTTACTTCATATGTAGCCTCAAAACTTACTGTCAGAGGATTAATTGTGAAAAAGATTTTTTCTCGTTGGTGCTCCTGTTGCAGGATTTCTGAGTAATGGAATGTTCAGATTGATAAACAAATGTATAGGCATACAGATTTTTGCAAATGAATTAGCTCATTAGCAATTTTTTGGCAGGATACTGGCAATGCAAGTGCCTCTTGCTTAGGAATATAACAGTATAGTGTTTTTAACAGATAGACAACAGTAACTCATTTTTAACAGACATGTAGTAACAGTTTACTGTCAGTACACAAGTAACAATCAGTTGTTCTAAATAAGCATGGAACAGCATCTTGTTCATAACACAGAGTTGAACGTAACACATTACTTACAGACATGTTACTAACTGGAAGCAGCAAATGATTTGTAACAGATGTAACAGTAAACAAAAATTGTTTAACATTTGAACTGTGGACTTCGAAAATTACAGTCAAGTTCAGAGACAGGGTTTAATGGTTAGCTTTCAAAATAAGATGGTTAAAGGTAGCTAGTAAATTGAATGTTTTTAAGTTGACAGAATCAAAAAGTTCATGGTCATGTGACAGTTTAAAGGGTAGTTTTAGCATTTCGGTGAAAGATTTTACAAGTTTCATTTAAATAATGCAATAGCTAGGTTAGCATTTAAAGATTTGAATTAAGTGCATGTGTTGAAATCGTTGTGTGAATGTTTGGTTGAATGATTTTTTTTTCCCACTCATGGACAGAACTCATCATCTTGGCCAGGCCTTAATTGAAATATAAAGAGGTTGATGAAAGGGAAAAAGAAGAGAGAAGAAAAAGGTATTTATGAAATATACAGGAAATGAAAAACCTGTTATTTTAAAAGTGCCAAGTATTGGTATTGGGAAAGACAAGAGAGGGTAGAGAGTTGCAGAGCTTCGAGGTGTAGAGAAAGAAACAATTGTCAAAGTGGCCCACCTTGAGTTGCCAATGGCCACACAGTACTCGTGTGACACAATGGCTTGCTGAGTATTGCGTGGTTTAGTTAGTGTTTAGAAGAGGGAAAGTGAACCACCATTGCAGTGTAGTGCAAGTGGGTCAAGTTTTGAAGGTAGCCTCGAAGAGTTGATAAGTCAGACCACTTTCGACTCAAATCTGTCAAGCTAGAACCACCCCAAATGTGAGAGAAGTGCTCCGTACAAAGACAGATCAGTCTTTTGTATAAATTGGAGCAACTGTATGGAAGAAAAGAGATCTGATATCTAAACAGGGCTTGCAGTTTCTTAGGGCAAACTTAGCTATTTCTGTAATATGTGGTTTCCAAGATAGTGTGGATGTTACAGTAATACCAAGTATATCCACTGAGTCAAGAGGTGGAATTACAGATCCTTCAAAGGAAAGAGGAAAGTTGCATGTATGTATATATGTGTATGAGTGAATGGATCTTTCTTCATCTGTTTCCTGGCGCTACCTCGCTGACACGGGAAACAGCGATCACACATAATAAA
>JAUUDW010389931.1:0-12926 GCA_032361385.1 Panulirus guttatus
ACTGTGCATATATGTGCATGTATGTATATATGTGTGTATGTGGGGGGGATGGGTCTTTCTTCGTCTGTTTCCTGGCGTTACCTCGCTGACGCGGGAAACAGCGATAAGGCATAATAAATATAAATAAATATATATAGATTTGTTGTATAACATCTGTTTGGGTTCCTAGTGGTATCTTTTGTGATATTCATTTGTATTTTGCGTAAACTTTGACCAAAAAGACCCTCAAGAACATATCCTTCAACTTTTATCATAAAGTCATTGGTAACATAGGTTCAGATTTACATTCGTTCGCTTGTCATGGAAATTTTTAGGGATGCATTTTCATTTTAGAGGAGGACTTACAGTAATAATGTAACGTGAAATAATATAAAGTGCAAGATAAAGAGGTTTAAACTAGATTACAGGTGGTAGGATAAAAGTGCATTACATTGGAGGAAGCATGATGTAACCATGGTAAATTGAATAGAAAAAAATTGTCTCTACGTTTCCTTGTCTGTGATACTGATGTTAACGTTAAAAGCAGATAAATACAGCACAAAATTGTTGACATAAATATCAACAAAGCTACCATTATTTATTAAAACAAATTGTTCATAAAATTCGTATTTGAAAAATGATTACTTTGAATAAGATTGTTAAACATCAGAAAGATGGGGAGCGTAAAAAGAAGTCTTATTCAGGGTGTGATGGCACTCCGTGCAGGTGTGGGAGAGCTGCTGGAATCAAGTTTGGAGAGGCTTGAAAATGTCCGCAGGTCAGCAGATGTTGTATTGTGTCTCTTTGAAACACCTTGTACAGGAAGAGGAGAGCCCAGACGTGAGAGGTGGGAGGGAACACGTGAATCACTGAGGAGTGGGACTGGTTTTGTAGGGGATGGAGATGTGCCACTTCCACTATCAGATCCACCACTCGATCCCCTGTTGAGAGTGATACGTTCTCTAGGCGGGTAGTGCTCTATTAAGGAGAACTCTCTCGTAGCAGATGACCCCCTGTCCCCGTTCTTTGTTCCCTGATCTTCATCAATTTCTTCGTCATGACCTTCATCTTTGCTGGTATTACGTCGAGCATCACGCAGTGAAGCTGCCAGACGCTGTCTTCTCCTATGGTCAACATGCCCTGGGTGCTTCACGCCATTTTCCGAAGCATCACCATCGGGTTCTGATCTGTGTGCGTGTGGTTCAGGTGTGGTGGCTGGACTGGGCGAGGGTGTGCAACGTGGACTCAGTAAGAAGCCTTCCTCTGCCGGAGGTCGAGGAGATCGCCGGCAACGCCTAACCCGAGCCAGTCGTCGCTCCTCCACACCTTCCTGTTGAAATGATATAGTGCCCATGACCGAAAATGATGGTACAATTACTGAGGATCTGGAAGAAGAAGAAGAGTGATGATTTAAAGCAGGATAACAGACTGTTTTGGAGATCAGTACGTAAGTAAAACTTGAAGAGGTAAGCGTAAAGAAGTGTTTCAAACAAGTCCAGAAAAATTTTATCTTTGATTTCGTTGTACACTGACCATCCTCTTACCGTGTATTCCTCATTGAAAGCCTGAACAACTAACTTGCATGACGTTATCATATCATTCCCACCAATTCTTGGCACTGCTGATATTAAAAAAACGTTTTATCCCCCCCCCCAAAGTCATGACTAGGTTGCATAGTTTGCAGCACTTCCAGCAGGTGTTTAAGATTTTGTGTCTTTTAAGTCTAGCACAGTTATATGTCCTTACCCAGCGGCTCATCATGATCACCTTGGTGGATGTATGTGCACGGTGTCTTGGTTTCCAGCTGAGCAGCTCTGGTGACTCCGGGGAACCAAGGAGTGTGGAGCTTCCCGATATCTCTTTCTTTCGCCGACTGTCTGCACTGATGGGTGGTAACCTCCCGCTACTGATGGCAAGAGCAACTCTACCGTCAAGACTAAAAATAACTTCAGTAGATGTTTATTACAATGTTGTGGTCATTTGTTGCCAACTTATTTTGAGAATTCTAATTACAGAGATGAAGACGATCTCAAATGAATATGGTAAATGTTTCCGCCCAAATGTGCATGGTGTTATTTCCGTTTATAATAATCAAAAGCTACTTTATTATCACACGTAAACAAATAATGCGCTGGTCAATTCATCTATCAAAGGCATGTGAACTACGTGATTCGCTGAGATACTCACCCGTCCAAGGCAAGTGAACTACGTGAATCACTAGAAATGGCGTCTACAGCTGAGACAATGCCGGAGGTGGTGGTGGAGGAGCCACTGCCTCGCTTGCGTCCAGATTTGTGATGCGCAGAGATGGATCCCGAGCGGGAGGAGGCAGCTGTGGTGGAGGTGCTCTCGCCATTTCCCCGCCCTGTGTGATGGCTGTACCGCTGGAGGGATTCTAACTCCTCCTCTTGCTCCTGCAATGTTGTATTATGAGGCTGGAGTCTGATCTTGTGGCACAAGTAGGATTTTAAATTTACTGAAAAAGTTCGGTGGTTAAAAAACGAGATCATTGTAATAAATCCTGTAGTTTGTAGTAATTGTAGTGTAATAATGAAAACTAACTTACCACCCTTATTAACAGTCGATCTGAAAATATTCTCGTCATCGGTTTGACCTTTCTTAACCACAGTTCACCCTAGATTATCCACTAACGTGGGAAAAGGCGATCGAATATAAAAAATCAAGAAATTTATGAACGTTTCTCTATATTTGAAAATATAAAACGTTTCTAACGATTTTTTCAGGTACGACTGTCATATGGATTATGACTGTCATATGGATTGTTTTTCATTGCCTGTAGATTTGTATTTAGGGAGTTTTCTCCCTGTTTACTTGCAGGTAACACTGTACCCTATAAAGTTTACATCTCACGTAGGTAGCGTGTTTATAAAACAAAAGTGATGGCGTAACTTTACAAGTGAAGCATTACTGTACTGAATGACAAAATTTCTATCTGTAATGTATACTTTAGGAGTAGCAGAAGCAAAATACCCTTTTATTTTCACTTCATCTGCCTTCAGGCTGGGACCACATCTCTTGCAGATTAGTATCAAATTTTGGTATAAACTAGGAACTCAGTTGAATCATTTTAATTTTACCGTCAAGAAGTGAAGAAGAAAATACCCAGAGATACTTTGACGATTTAGATTTTTTTACTTCAACTTTTTTTGGACATAATTTCCAGAAGGAATGTGTCTTAATCATTTTTCGATTAAGGTCAGAGAACCCAAGAAATGATATGATATACACACCTTAAGTGTGTCCTGCAGTTTGTGGTATTCACACTGTAGATTATAGAGTTTCTTGGCAGTAGTTCTGTGGCGACCCACTTCAGCTTGGACCTGTTGCTTCAGTGCCTTCTCTAATACACCCAGGCGACGCTGCAACTCCTACAATTTGTGTAAAGATATTTGCATGTAGCAGTGACAGTATACCACTGACAGTGAGATGCAAGAGGTGTGAGATATTCAAGCACAATTTATGCATATTGAAGTACTGTGGGTGAGTGTTGTAAGACAGGAGTAAGTATGAGAGGAGGTGGTGTCTATGACAGGGTAGAGAGCTGACAGTGAGAAAGAGAGGTGAAAGTATCGACAGCAAAAGGTATTCATAACGCGTCCAGGCATTATTGAGGAAGCTCTTCACATGCTACGTAGGTCCAAAACTGAAATATGCTTGTCAAATTTGGTCTTCTTACCTTAAGAAGCTCAAACAACTGATAGTAAAGTTCCAAGGAAGGCAACTGAGACGACATCAGAATTAAGAATGTTGACTTAAAGGACTAAAGGCCTTAAGCTTGCCTCCCAAGGAAGAGAGAAGAGTGAGGAGTGTCCTGATCACAACCTTTTAATCTTTAAACCAGAATGATGACGGAGCTAGTGAACACTTCCTCGAAAGATGTAAGGATAGAACAACCTGGGGACGACCTGAAATTAAGCGAGAAATGTTAAAAAAGATGTAAAGAAGTACATATATAGATTAAAGGGATGGATAAATGGCATAAACTGAATGAGGACATGGTAAATACTGACATCATACAAAAGTTTTGAAAGCTGTGTTATAGTAAAGAAGTTTCGAGAGATGGGGCCCCACTAGTATACAACTTCCTCTCCGTACAGTACAAACAGGTAATTACATGAAGGAGGGCAAGTGGTGCTGCAAGAGAATATAGTCAATACAATGGTGGGCAATAGAGAGTAAGGTGAAAACTGTGACATGGTAGAGGAATTGTATAATGACACAAAGCAGATCAGACAGGTTTTCCAGATGAGAATCAGTGCTACTCCATACATCAAAAGTCCAGAATGTGAGGCACTTTCATTTCAGCAAACATTCCAATGCCATGTCATGAATTTGTGTACACATATCCACGGGGCCTTTGACCTGACCCTTAAGGACCGGGTCAAGGACCAGGTCAGCATACCCTCCGTACCCATGGACATTTGTATGTAAATTCATGACGTGCAGTTTGCATATTTGTTAAACTAATGGTGGATAATAGAATTCTGCTTCTCTGAGAGTCACTCCTCTTTAGACAAGCCGACAGTGTATACTTCTTCACAGACTCAGCTTTTGATAAGTCGAGATGTTACCTGTACTTCCTTCTCCTTCTCCTGGAGAGTGTGTGTGGCAGCACTGAGCTTCTTGTTCAGGTGGTCCCGTTCGGGCAGGTTCCTCTTACGACTCAGCTCCCGCAGTCTGGTCAGCTCCTCGGTCAGCTTGATGATCCGAGCATCCGTCGCCTTAAGCTTCTCAGCGTTCCGCCGGTTAACTTCTGTGGACTGTCAATCAAAATTACAATCAGATTCCTAATATAAAACAAACATGATTTTCAGAGTGTAGGTCTCATATGATTTACCTACTGGTACACATCAGTTAGGCTTGTGTCCGTCTGCAAGCACAGTGTGGACACGAGGGTTGCCATAGGGAAAATTATTTACTGTTATTCGCCTTTACCTTCATATTACACCATATTCGCACTTTACTACATAAGTTGCCCTTTTTTCTCACTTCTATGTTTCCCCTTGTCACATATACTTTGAGTTGTCACATGTACCCTGAGTTGATTTTTTCAATTTTTTAGGTGCAACATATTGTAAGTGATCATATAAATGGTAATTTTGATCAAACAGATATTTATATTTAAACATGGATTCGCATAATCTAATATGGATTCGCATAATCTAATAGACGCTTATATATCAATAATAACTTGCCTCTCGCTCTCTCTCTCTCTATATATATATATATATTTATAGAGAGAGAGAGAGAGGAAACAAATGAGAAACGTTTTTATCTAACACAAAATAATAGCATGAACAAAAAGGCCTTTAGTTTCAGGTGTGACAATATGTTTTAAATTGAAAACTTCAAATGTCTTCATAGTCCCCAGCGTGATGTGTCCACTCACGTTAAAAAAGACTTACCCAGCGCCGGAGGGGAAGTTCGTATCTTATTCAAATTGCAAGAGGAACATGTAGTAATCTACGGATAAATATATCCACGTTTCACTTTTTTTTTTTTTTTAACTAGATCATTCTATCACACGGATGATACTTCTCCCAGCCATCCTTGTTTTCTGTAATAATATTCATAACAGAACCAGTCTTTACGCCCTCATCGACCATTCTCGTTTACTATCCTCTTTCCGTCTACATAAAGTTAGGATATTGTTACTGTCCTCCCGCAGATAACCTCGTCATAGGGCTTCTGTTACCCTCCCACTCGCTTTTTTCCTTGCACATAACAATTCGTATAGCGTTAGGTGGCGGCCTTACCCGGCGTAGCTTCTCCTGCAGGACGTTGATCTCCAGCTTGTGAGCCTCGATGATGTGCGGTAACTCGCTCTTCGTGTCCTGGTAGCGAGTGAGCGCCGTCTCCTGCCTCTTGCCGATCCTCACCAACAACCTGTTCTGCTCCTCCAGCTCCTGTACACACCAAGAGGAATACAACAGTTTAATGGAACATACCTGTTTTTCTTTACACGCTTTGGTAACTGTGACTTTTTGAACACCAGTACGACAGCTTAACCCCCTGAGTATGAACGCGTAACGCAATTACAATGACGAGTAATTCTCTTTAAGAATTACGACATCGCACTCGAGGTTAAGGCGCCATTCGTAAGGGTTAAGTCACCGTACCGAGGGGGTCGTACATTGACGATGTATACAGTGCTCGTAGTTGTACAGTTATTCAGGAAGAGAAGCAGTTCCGTAGCGTTCCTGTAGCACGTTTGTGTAAGACATCAGACTGTACTGCGCTTCGAATTTACAGCTTACTTGCCTACCGACGATTTCGTAGCGCACGAATATGTAACTCTGTAAGCACACTCTTCAATGGAGAATTAGTTTACTCACACAGCCCATAGTTACTGCGGGTCATTAAAAGAACGCTAAGAAAAGCAGTTTTACACACAATATGATATTAATCATACTTGTATAGATTGTGTTCATACGTCGTGCGGAAAACCATCAACAGACATTAAGAGTAAGAACTACCCAGAACAATATAGAACAGAGGGCAACGAGAGACGAAGTAACGGACCAGATAAGCCAGACCCGCGGGCTGACAGGAGAGAGACACAAGCCTCACCGTCACGCCAAGAGTAAGAAACAGCGTAGAAACGCGTCAAGGGCCAGGCACTTGGTGGTGAGGTAGTGGTTGTGTGTTGGGAAGTTGGGTTCCCCGCAGGGGCGATGTGATCTGTATTTCTGTTTCCTATGTCTATTCTCTCCGTAGACAGATATGCCACTCTCAGTGGACGTGGTCCATACCTATGAAGGGATACAGCAACAGCCTACGGCCAGTGCAAGCGTGAGAGAAAGAGAGAGAGAGAGAGACCCTCATAGGCAAGAAGTAATCAAGTGGTCTGTGGGTGTGGACGGGCCGTCTAAGGCAAGGGCCGCGTCAAGCTAAAGCCTGGCGAATCGTATATTAAATGGGCTCTGGTGCTGATATCCTACGGGGACGGAGAGACTATTCTCCTCCCATGTATGATAATGAGTGTAATATGTCGCCAGCAATCCAGGGAGGGATTGTGTCTGAGAGTAAGTGGAACAGTCAGGGTTCACTGACCCCTCAACCTTCCACCCAAGCTTTCAAGAAATTGCCACGTCTATAGACACCTAGACTTCTTTGTAACTTACATTTTAGTCGTGAACATTTTCGACAAATTGATCTCGCATAACGGATTTCACAGGATCTCTCTGGGGTTTCTGTAACAAGAATATTCATCAAAAGTAAGGTAGGTAAGTAGTGTATGTGGCTTGCGTGTGGCCGTGTCGACCAGTAAACACCGTCAGAGGAAGAAGCGACGGTGGGCACTGTCCTCAACATAGTCTGCATTCCTCGAGAAGTTGTACCTTAATCTTACGTTATTCCTGAGATTATAAAATGAAGATTAAACAGTTATGATATGTAACAAATAATGTGGTCTTTGCGTCGATACGGAAATAACTAAATTTTAATTAACACGAACTCTATTGGCAGTTTATAGTTAGGAAGTACGCACGGCATATTATGATCATAGCTTGTCACTAGACGAACCATCACTCACTCATCAGTTAATGGTGTAGACTGACCGTAGCTATTGCCTAAATGCGACGGTGGATAACTCACCACCGCCTCAAATATTTTCTTTGCTCTGATGCTTCTAAGAATTTTCATACTCAGAAAATTAAACCCAACCATGCTACTGAAATTGTATGTTGGACAAATTACGTCACGTTACATGTAGGTCGACGATAAGTTAACTCTTTGAGCCCGACACTGCGATACTCGGACGTGATTGTCTTGTCTTTGACTTAATGATAAGGGTCACATCAAGCGTCGTACTGTCGTCTTCAAGGATCGTACCATTGTTATCAAAGGGCTGAATTAGGTTAAAAATGTGATATGTAACAAGACTCATAATTCACATAGTGCTCAGAAAACGTCTAATGCTTATTTCGTGTGGTTAACCTTTCCCTTTCAACACAGTGTAAAGGATTGTACTGCGTGTGGTACTGATGACAAGAATACGTTTATCTTACTAGGTAATTAAGAACTAATTTACAAAGTGCAGTATAATTAGGGAATTGCACACAATCAGAATCTTTTACACGCTCGCGAACTGTCTGTTTCCGTGTTCATGTGGTGGTGTATTGTCCTAAATCCGAGGTGGGCATTATTATGGGACCTAGTAACCTAACTAGTGTCCTAAGGTCCTAATGGAATGGTAACGAATCCTCAGGACTCAAATGATATCCATAAGAATGTTTAACTACATTTTCACGGACCTGTTATCCAAGAGCAGGAATATGGGTTTTCTTTTAGCAATGATCTTTTATAATTATATTAAAAGGCTCTGATCTCTTAACTTCAACCACTCAGATCCTCGTATGTTCACCGTTCACCATTTCTCTATAATTCATTTTGGTGGAAAGATAGGAAACAGTCTACAAGAGTAAGTTTAATGTTTGACTTTATTTTATGCAATGAATGAGACTGAAAATATTAACTTAACTATTTACACTGCACGTCACTACATTTAGTTTGACTAACTGACCCATTGCCGTCCTGACACTTGTAATGATTGTGAGGTGTGTGTGTGTGTGTGTGTGTCGTGTTAATGATGTGGGTCAGCTGAGGCAGTAACGGTAATGCCTGTGACGCCACACTTGGCGTGGGTGTTGCTCTGACTAGATTTTTTTTTTCCATGAAAGGTGGCCTGTTTTTGCGTGATTTTTGGACGCCATTTACCAACCTTACACCTAAATAAACTTAATCTAGCCATCTAACCTAACTTAACCATTTAACCAAACGTAGCCAAATTGAATGTCCTAACCTAACTTTTCATGTGCTGTACACTTCGAAGAAAAAGAACGGATGTGCCTTTAAGGTAAACTCAGAGTTCTCGTGCGACCAGCAGCATAGTGTTGTGTTCACAGGCAACTACCAATCGATCCAACATTTAATTTCTTAAGATTAATTGCCATCGAGAACTTGGGAAAAAAATGATTGCATTTCAAACTCACATTTAATCATCCCTAATGAGGAGGTTTCAGATGATTGTACTGGTATTTCAACAGACACAAAATATGCATCTCTTTGATCTAGATGAATTTATTGACCTTTCACTAACTTTTCATGAGAGGAAATAGACAGGAGTGTGGGCTGGCACGAGATGCGAGCCTCTCGCAGCGATCAGTTGCCTTCACGACTTCCATGTTCGTTCGTGCAGAGATGCAACAACGTGTGTGTCGGTAATTGTTTATTCGTACAAGGAAGAAGTTCTGCACTCCCGTAAGGACTCCATCTCTCAACCTTCATTTTTTTCTAGCACTCACTGTGTCTTCCTTCCGTTAGTTCCATTCATTCAATCAT
Source organism: Panulirus guttatus (assembly GCA_032361385.1). Lineage (NCBI taxonomy): Eukaryota > Metazoa > Arthropoda > Malacostraca > Decapoda > Palinuridae > Panulirus > Panulirus guttatus. The sequence goes on from JAUUDW010389931.1 coordinate 9,343, forward strand.
TCTCTTACCATGAGAATATTTTTTTCCTTCCTTCTTTTACTCTTGGAGCAGTTTCTTTTATCTCAATCGGTTTCTACGTATGTCAAAGTATTGCTCATTATGAACACTGGCCACAAGATAAAGCAGACATCGTTTGTTGTTCCAGTGTCTGCTGGAGGCCACACCGAAATAAAGTAAAGCAGACTCAACCAGCCTGAGGTTCCTAGAGTTATAAATCCCTTAATAACGTCTAAAATTTCTGAATATGATTTGAACTTTGACGTTTATACTATTGACCCGTAAAGGTACACACAAATTTCATTAAAGTGACGTAACCTTTACGACAAGGATATTACTATCCACAGAGTCTGCAACGAGTGGGTGCTCAAGAGAGATTGACTATATGGAAACTCGGGGGCAAGTGTAACAGAAAAAAACTGTGGTGTTAGATGTACTAAAGTTAACTCAGTTCCTCCAAGAATCTTCTACCTGTCGGGCCATCAATATCTGTTCCTCCTAGATTTGTTACCCATATATCCTTCGCTATCTGCTCCTCCGAGATCAACCACCTATACAATCATCCTTATCTGTTCTAGACCAGCTAGCCATACAGCCATACTTACCTCAATATCCGCCTTAACATTTCGTACCCACACAGGAGATTAGTGTCCGCGACTCCACCAGGGACGGCTCTTGTCGCCGACCTATCAAGGCGAACCTTCCAAGATATAAACAAAGGAATAATCCCCGGCGGCAGAGCTAAACACAAAATACAAAATAATTATCGAAAGCCTCGTGTGCTTGACCGCGGCTATTATCCTCAGACCCACAGTTTTTCTCCTAGTTTCATGTTTTTAGGAATATCAGAAACCTTGGTCTCCACTTTGATTATATCTCAAGATTCTACATTGGTGTCTCAGTATAGCTACAAATGCGTCTGTAGTTACAGAGGCCCATAAGGAAATAATAAGAGAAACGTAGGCAGGCTGTTTACTTGCTTGGTAGTGTGGTGGAGGATGTCTGGCTGTAACACAGGAGAGAGGCAGCGCGGTAACCAGGCTCTCTCTCGAGTGGTCAACAATGCTGCTCTAACATGGTGTACAGTACAGCCAGGCCTAATACATGTGTAGCGTGTATATATTACAGGAAGGTTTTCGATGTGTCAGGCGAGATGTACGGTATAGCACATGTCTGTGTGGTGGGATACACCTCACGATACAGCTGGAGTGCTACGCAAGTGGCAAAGTGTACAGTACACTGCAGCAGGGGCAGGACACGCGCGATAGGGTGTACAGTGCAGGACGTAGGAGTAGTTCATGTGTGGCGGGGTGTACAGTACAGATTGGGTAATACATGTGTGGGTGGCGGGGGTAACACAAGCACGTACTGACCTACATCTCTTTAATCGTTACTCATGACCAATCATGAGTTTCGTCACGCATGCCACCAGAATCCATGTATAGTTTTCTTACCCTGCCGCCGCCCCTGTCACTCACCCTTGCCGCCCCCCTGCTCGCACGGGTCATCCCCGGCACTCCTCATCTCTGAGGACCATAACAGTAGGTTTCCCGCTGTCCAATTGGCCAGCGCCTCCAGGACGCTCACTCCCGAGGTCAGTCCTGCGGCCACACTCAGACCCTGTCCTGTGTTCCTCACGCCATCCATATATCACACTCATCACCCCGCCATCAAGGCTTGGACCCGAGGCTGTTGCTTCCCACAGTCTTTGTGTGGGGACCGGCAACACGAGGATTGACCGTAATAATACATTCTTTTCTCCAAAGAGCGAAGATTTTTTTTTTATGGGAATTCTCTTCCTTCTTTCACATGAACTTTCGTGTTACCTTTCTACCTTTAACACTCAGATCTAGAGACGCCTGCGGAGCAGTGTGTGGTGACCTCAGTCTCCAGGCCAGCCTGCTCGGCGCAGGCTGACTCATTGTGGCCTCTTAGAGGCCACGAGGCCAAGGGAAGGTGTTGGCCTGTGTTGTGACCTCCGACTCTCTTGCCAACATTAACCAAACGAAAAAGATTGAAGAAAACGGATAGTGTAATAAACAGCATAATAAAACGAGGTGATAAACGAAGCCAGAGTGCATGGCTTCGTCAGGTGAGGTGCATGACGGTTTGCCTGACGATGGATAAACAAGAGGGTTGTTAGGTGAGGAACCATTCATACGCACCAACTCTCATCCTCAGCTCAAACGCTCCTCTGTGTTCTATGTGAAAACAGAGTTTTGGACATTTTCTCCTTGTTAGAAGAAGTTGTGAATACCATGGAATGTTGTGGTTCTCTCTCAACCTGTCTGGAGTAGGTAGGCTGAGAGCCTTGGGGACAGGGTGTCTCGTTAGCTGTGGTCACACAAAGGCAGTTGACTAAGGTGGTCATAGGGAGCGCCCCTTCCAGCCCTCCTCCTGGCCTGTACGCTTATCGATCGTGGTCTCCTCCCCTCCCCATCCCCCCTCCCCACTTCCCTAACACAACAGTCGCTGAAGTGACTGCCCCATCCCCTCCCTCCTCCACACACACACCTCCTGAAGCACGAGGAATCTGCTATCAATAGAAATGATGTGCGTACGTTCCACAGATACACGTAGAACAAAAGCCCGTGTGTGCACGCGCCAGAAGTACGTGTTTGTACTCACCAAGAAGGAGGGAGTGAGTGAAAAGGGACGTCATCAGTAAGGGCTTGATACAAAGGTTGCGTCATACGTAAACACTTGTATACACAGGTATACAACAATATACATAACAACTTACGTGGTACTTGTTATGGAACAGAAGCCACACACGAGTAACGTTGAACATAACATCAACGGGAAGATGCTTGACAGTTACAACAGGTTTACACCTGTTTATGTTACCGCTGACTTGGGCGTCAGTAGCCGGACAAGAGAACACAAACATCCACAGATAGCCTGGCCTGACGTTCCTCAGGATAAACAAAAATAAAGCAACTCTCCTCCGTCCTTTACAGGAACTTCCTGTGAGGGGTCAGGGGTCGTGACTGCTTGGCTACACAGGAAACCCGTTGAAAATCAAGTAATATCATTTATTCTATGTGCAAATTCTGGAAAACGTAAATCTGTCTACACTTGTATACGAACAAGCTTAAGAAATTCCTTGGCAGTGCGAAGGTTTTCCCTAATGTCTCCTGCACCTGACGCTGTCGACCAGTGGAGAAACTCGGGTCAGGTGGGGGTGGGATGTTATGTCTTTCTGATAACTGTATTGATTTACATTGCCCTGCTCTCCTGCCGTCCAGGGGGTAAGGTGCTGACGAATCCCAGAGTGTGGCAGGAACTTACTAGTTGGGTGCCGGGGTCACACCTCTCACGGGGACACGTGCAACACAGGGTTACAGCCGTACCATCTGCAGAAGGACGACCTCCCGCTGGTTTACAATGGAACCTCGAAGCACTGTGGAAGCCTCTGCTCCTCGAGAGCTAAGCCGACAAGCGAAGCTCCAGAATGGCTGTGCTGTCATCTGCAGCTATGGCCTGGCTCTTTTCAAGAGACAGGTTTTCCACTATCTCAAAAATTTGTAAATACTCTCCCTGTCTGTTTTCCCCCTTTCTCAACTCTCTCTATATTTCTTTCAATT
>JAUUDW010390042.1:0-12925 GCA_032361385.1 Panulirus guttatus
ATTGAAATGTAAGACTAGGTCATGTTTCTTGTGTTTGTTCAGCTGTTGTATATTACAGGTGGTATATTGAATTTATATAGCTAATTGAATTAATCATATATTTTTTTTCAGATATGAACTTTAGCTTACAGTTTATTTAGTTACTCTTTCTAAATTTTTCCTTGTTGATGTTCAGTACATAAAACTTGCCTCTGTGTGTTCTTTTATATCTCTGATATGACATGTAAATATAGCCATTCCCTGCTGGAAGGCTTAGACTTTGCTGGAATATGTTTACAGATGATGGCAAAGTCATGAGTGAGGTAAAAAGCATTGTGAATTGTATCAACTTCCAAGGAACATAAACAAACTCCAAAGTTGTTCTGATTCTTGGTTAGTAAAATTCAGCCTGATTAAGTGTAAAGTTATGAGGATGGGACATAGTGAATGTAAGTATCAACTTTAATATTTTATTGCAGACAGTAAGATGCATTAACGTATGTTTGAGAGGGATTTGGGAGTTGACATCATCTTTAACCTGTTGCCAGTCTCACATTACACAAATTTTAAAAAAGACAAAGTGTCTCTTGACAAATATAAGAATAGCATTCATGTAAGGATAAGGACAATGTGCAGCAAGCTTATCACCTCCTACATTAGGCCAACAGCAGGAAATGCTTCTCAAGTTTGGTAACACTACTTATAGAGGCTGCATTTTGTGAATGATGTTGAAGAAAGTCCAGCATTTCAAACTTTAGTATGTTGCCAGCATTCTATCTCATTATTAAGCTTATCACATTCATCCACAAGTTTTTAGATATATAGTTTTTGTGTGGAGACCAGCCACTCAAGGATTGTCTGTAATGATGCCTCCTTCTTCCTTTGAGCAGCTAAGATTTGGAATTCTCTTCCTTCTTTTGTCTCTCCTTCTTCATATAAACTTTCTTTCTTTAAGAATCAGGTTTCCAAACACTTATGGAGCCCTAATCAATTTCTAAGATATGTCTATATAACTTTTTTCTTTCACCAGAGATGGCCTTAATTAGGGCATGTTATTTGTTCCATGCCATGTTGGTCACTCTAGGAAAAAGTTTCCTGTATAATACCTTGCTATGATATTTTGTTGCTCTTTCTTTGCCTTATTTAAAGAACTTGTGTGTGAGCAACTGACTTAATTTATACTGCATCCATTTAGAGTATTGTTTTTCTCAGTTCTCCAATGCTATTCCATAGACAAGCATTCAGGACACCCATGTTGATGTATTCACTCATAGTATTAGAATATGAGATTGAATCCCTTCTTGAACTCTTCATTAAAACTGCAAATTAACAAGCCTCTTTGCCCTACAGGCTCGGCAGTGTCAGCTTTGTCTTGTTACACTTGCTAATGCAAACCTTCTTCGTCGTCATGTAGAAGATCATCATTTCCATATACGCAAATATGATTGTGTTCACTGTGGGAAAAAGTTCAAACGGAAAGAACACAAAGAAAGACATGAACGAATTCATACTGGTGAAAAGCCGTTTGTTTGCCATATCTGTAATGCTAGGTAAGTACATATCATAATTTGTAGTAGTTCCTGAGGCTATCATCCTTACTCAGTTGCCATAATTAGAACTCAACAAAGCTTGAACTGGTTATAAATTTTCAAGTCATTAGAATCTCTTAATCTTTCCAGGCAATTGCTCATGATGGTGGTAGTTACTTGATTGAAAGTTGACATTATTGTGTAATGCAGTTACTTTGTTATCAAGCTGTTGTTTTATTATATTTATTGAATATATTCACATAGACATGTTTTAAGCAAAATTGTGCATGAACGTTACATTTGTAATAGAACTAATTATATTATCAAACTGGTAAATTTATAAAGTGCATCATTCACTGCAGATGAAAATTTTTTCTTGAGATTTTTTTACAAAATTTGTAGATTAATTATTCACTAAATGAGCCAAATTGTTCTTAGATGACTTCAATTTTCTCAAATGATGTAACTTAGATAGAGTGTTATGATCACTGCATTCCGTTTTATCATACACCTAATGGGTATTGCCTTGTTTTTTTTTTAAATCAGGTGGTGCTCTCAGAAACAAATTATCATTGTTAGGCGGTAATATGCTTAGATTTTTATTGTATAAGAATGAAAAAACTTAAATTATCTTTAAAAAGTATCATTTAGTGAATTAGCCAGCAGTATGTTAACCCTTGAACTGCAAAATACATCATTTGATGTTATAAGATCAACTCTGAAATACATCACCTTTCTTTTTCTTTTATGCTTGTTCACAGTTTCCTGTTGTAGCAATGTAGTGCCAGGAACTGGTTCATTCCATTGACAACATGTTACCCCCTTTCTACCACATTGCTCCAATTCACTGCATTCCTTTCACCCTTGTGCATGGTCAGGCCTCAAGTACTCAAAATCTTATTCTCTCCATCCTTCCATCTCCAATTTGGTCTCCCACTTCTCTGCCCCTTCCGTTTCTAACAATTCATCCTCTTTTTCAACCTATCCTCACACATTTTCTCCTTTGTCGAGGATATTTCACCACATGTTCTTCAGCTTTCTCAACCATACTCTTCTTGTTACCACACCTCTTCCTATCCTATTATTTACTTGGTCAACCCTGCTTACATCACATATGACATTTCATTTCCAACATATTCATCCTCTTCCATACATTCTCATCTATAGCCCATGCGTAGCATCCATACATTATCACTAGGTCTGCTGTACCTTCAAACATATATGTTTTTACCCAGATAATGATTTCTCCCCATAAATTTCTCAATGCTCCCAGAACCATTACACCCTCACCCACCTTATGACTTACTTCAGCTTCCATGTTCTGTTCACTGCCATGTCCATTATCAAGTATCTAAAACACTTCATTTTCTCCATTAAAACTCACACCCCAACTAACCTCTCTCTCTCTCTCCACTGCTAAACCGAATAGCCTAGCTTTATTCACATTTACTCTCAACTTTTTCCTTTCACACAATTTCTCAGACTCAGACATCACCTTCTGCCTTTTTCACTTGAATCTGCCATTATTTTCGTATCATCAGTAAACAACAACTGACCCACTTCTCTCTCCAGTACCCTTGCTTATACCTTCCTCACCAGCCCATCAATAAATGAATTAACAGCCATGATGACACCACACTTCCATGCTGCAGACTCACCTTCACCTGGAACCTTTCACCCTTCCCTCTGCCTGTTTTCAAACATGCCTTACTCTTGATAAAAACTCTTTATTGCTTCTAATACATTTCCTTCCACACTGTGTATTTGAAACGCTTTTCATAAAGCATCTTTATCAACCCTATCATTTGCTTTCTACAGATTCATAAATGTCACATACAAATCCATTTGTTTCTCTGTTTCTGATAATCATTCTTCAAAGCAAACACCTGATCCACATCTTCTCTACCACCTCTGAAACAACATTGTTCATTCCCAGTCTGATGCTCTGTAAATGCCACCACCCTCTCAATCACCACTTTTCCATACAGCTTACCAGATACTCTCAACAATCTTTTACCTCTTATTCAAACGCTCTCCTTTATTATTCCATTTGCCTTGAAATTGTGGCGCTGTACATGCATTCTGCCAGTCCCCATGCACCTCACTCTTATCCATACCTACATTGATAAACTTAACTAACCAATCAACAACATTGCCAGCCCCTTTCCTAACTCACCCCACATTTCATCTTACACAAGTCTTTCACCACGTCTTATCTTTTCACCAAACCACTTGCCACGACTCTCTCATTTCACATACCTCTCCAACCTTGACACCATACATCTTCCATCCTATCATCAAACATTCAGTAGTCCATCAGAGTACTCACTGTGTCTTTTCTTCTCATCACTGCCTGTTAACACTTTCCCGTTTGTTGCCTTCATTAACATACCCATTTGTTCGTTAGTTTTTCTTGCAAAATATTTTCTTTTTCTCCCTGAAGTTTGCTGCAACTCACTCACCCCAACTCTCATTTGCCCTCTTTTTCAGCCCTTGCACCTACTTCTTGACCTCCTGCCTCTGTCTCTTGTACATCTCCCAACTGCATTCTTTCCCATTAAGAACTACCCATATGCCTCCCTTTTCTCTTTCATTTGCGACTTTAATTTGTCATCCCACCACCCACTACCCTTTCTCACCTGTCCACTTCTCACCTCTTACATGCCACACACTTCTCTAGCACATTCCAGCACAGCCTCCTTAAATACCTCCCATTGCTCACCCATTTCCCCAACTTTGTTTACTCTCATCCTCTGCCAATTTACACTTATTGTCTCCTGATATTTTTTCATAAGTTTCTTTTCCATGCTCACTTCCTTGCACTACCCTCTTCCATAATCCCGCATCATTTCTTCATTTACAGAAACTTCTATAATATTTCACTCTGTATGCCAGGTTTCTGCTATTTCTTAAATGTTATTCAATATCACATACAATCTTCTCCCACTTATCTTTCTTTGCTTTCCCTCTAGCTTTGGTTATTTTATGTGTTTTCAGATTCTGTTTTGCTCTTCTTTTGCTTGTTAGGGGATAGGATAAGACTTTTTTTTTTACTACCTTGTGGTCTAAATCAAACAGCACAGATGATGAACACCTAACTCCCATCTTTTTCTCTGGTCCTCAGTGGTGGGATGAAGCAGTGTTGACATTGGTATACATTGACTATAACAGTGAAAATTAAAGTCAGTTTTAGATGAGATTTTCAAAGATTCTTTTGATTTTAAGAATTGAATCATCCACCACTATGGGAAGTTAAGAGGTTTTCATAGGTTCTGTGTCCTTGAAGTGTTCATACATCAACATTAATCATCCCACTGTTTGTTGCTCATTGTATAAGGCAGTAGTGGGGAATGGCTATGTAGGTAAAATATGGGCAATAAAAGTAGGTGAAACACTTTAAGAAATCAACAGAGCTTAAAAAACTCACATAGCTTTCTACAGCAGCCAAAATTTACCTTAATTTTCAGTATACTGATGCTATGACTATTTTCTGGGAATTGGGAGGAATGACTGAAGTTAATCAAATGTGTAGGTTTTGTTGCTTTTACGTTCTTCAAAAGAGACATAGTACTCAATATAAAATAACTTATGGACATCTGATGTAATGTTATGGTTATCTTCTCCAGTGATACCATGTGCACAATCAAAATTGTGAAGAGGATTTGTTCATTATCCCAGTTAATTTCTGACAGGTTTGCTAACATCTCTCCTCTTTCATGTATATGCAGGAATTGTATCACCTGTAGTTTTTTGTGACTAAAGATGATTCAGATAATGAAGTCTAGTAGTTTGAGTGTGTTTCTAGTAGTTTGAGTGTGTTTCTTTTTGCTCCCTTTTTGCTGTAAATATTGAATGGGTTTTATGTAATGGTATCTCTGTAAGAAAATGTGTCACTGTAGAACAATAATTAAACCTCTTTAGGTGGCACCTGGTGCATAAACCTCATAACAGAAGTTAATAGTTTGCATATTTTCATATACAAAACTTTGTTGTTTAAAAACCATGAGGGCAGTTTACAGTCCCACTGTCGGTCCAGTGATGGAAGCTAATACATTTCCTTTTCCTTTTCAGATTTACACAGAAGGAGCACCTTAAAGGTCACATTGAAAATGTCCACCACAAACATGGTGAAAAAGGCTTAGATGGCACTGGAGACTTTGACAAAGACTTGGATGACCGTGATTATAAAGAAGATGAGGATATAGATATCCCAGCCCCGTCATCCTCTCCTCCATCATCTACCTCCTCTCCATCCCTTGCCCCAGTCTCCTCTCTCATATCCTTGGCTTCTTCTGCTTCACCATTATCAACTATCCTACCCACACCATCCCTCCTAGCTAGTACAACATCCATCTTGGCAACCACAACCCCATCAGTTATCCCATCCATGACCCCAACATCATCGTCAACCACCTCATCATTGGCCAGTGATCTCAACATGAATCAGTTCACTGCTTTATATGCACCAGTGACTCGAAAAACAGTTAATTCACCAAACAAACATATGCAAACAATAACCATAAATTTCAATTAGTGCCAGTTTTAGTTTTTAAGTTTGTAATTATGTGACGTATTTCTCCGTTTTTGTAAATAGTTTTGCATTCACTGCCATAAATAATGATGTACATCTGTTCAGTCATTCGTTGAGTGTTATTGTATAAGCTTGACACTATTCTTCACAACATTTTCTTAAAAGTACTCGTATAATATCTTTTGAGACGGACTCAAAAAGTGTTACAGTTAGTTACAGTGTTACCATAAAATCACCAAAAATTAGCTTTCTTCAGTAGATGATACATAGGTAGAAGCAGCACTGCAACATAAACAAGTATGAAATACTGCATGTGTAAGGTGTGCACATAATATTTTGACTTAATAATCAAAGTTCAGGCTATTTTGCATTGGTTTTCAATAAGTCTTCCCACCACTGAAGTCTGTTACTGTTATCCTCATTTTCCTGGAATTTAGTACATGGCCAAACATTAAACAGACAGTAGTTTTAAAATCCGAATACTAAAAAGATATTAACAGTAAAATGCAGAGCATAAGTTGGATAAACTACTGTACTTAAGAGTGTTTTTTCAATAAATGTTCCATAGCAGAGGCTAATTGCCATGATTATGATGATTTCTAATGGGAAACTGTTGGTTTGGTGCCTTAGACTGCATATCTGTGATAGAACTTGTTTCAGTGCTTACAATACAATACAGTGTTCTTCCATAGAGTTAACTGTTACTTAATGAATATTCCATTTATAATTTGAGAATAAAAGAAAATAGGGATGTGATTGTTGCTGAAGGGTGATATTTACCAAAGTAAGTACTTAAAAATCGTACTTTTTGCATTACTGTATTTTGAAAGAGTGGCATTGAAGTCTACTTAAAACAAATTTTAAGTCCAGGCTTTGAACATGCGGGCAAAGTGAAATGATGTTGCATGGTTCAAAGCGGAGTCAGTGCGAACCTAAATGCTGTATGTATATTTTATCGAGGAAAGAAAAAGTTTACGAGGCTGCTGCCTCTCCTTTCTTAGTTTCTTATTATTGGCATGTTAAATGATGGCATGATTAAAGGGTTCCCAGTAAAAATTAGTAATTAGAAAAACAGTTATTAAGGAACCCAGTTTGATCAAAGCATCTATGGCAATGAGGGTTATAATAGTTTGACAACATACATAGTTGTTTGTTTTCGTAATATCAAGTTGCATACCCTTTTTTTACGTTTTTAAATGGTAATCTGCTACTTTACAGGAAATGAAAAAGATAGACCCTGTTTAGTTAAAAAGTTTCAATCATGAAATGTATTTCAAGATAAAATGGTAGCATCCTGCATTCCCAACCCTAAGAACCTAAGGTGAATCATGTTGCTATTTCTTGGGTCATTGTGAACTCCTGAAGTGGAAATAATTTTCTGTTTTGTTAAATGTGGTAAATATATTTTGTTAGTGCACTGTTCTTAAGTAGAAATCAATGCCACTGACATGTTACTGTTAATAAAGTGCTACTAAGTTTAACCATTCTAGAGTTTCTGCTGGTGCCTTAAAAATTTATAATACATAAATGCAAAATAGCTCACCATGGGCATTATTGAACATTGCTCACATAAGTCTCAGATATTCCATTATCATTCATCATTAATCCAGTCATATTTTTCATCCTCAGAGTAAACATCATGTTGGTGCTTTCTTTTAAAATTTGTTGAAAATATGCAGTTCATGAAGAATAGGGCGGTCTTATTCTTGAAGCTGCCAATTTTCATATTGAACACAGTAATGCTGGTGCCTTTACAGTTGCTTTCAGTTTAGGTAAATGTTAACTGTGAACAAATAAACATTCCCAAGTCATTTTCAAACGGTGTTCAATTTTGTGAAAAGTTTTGCTTACACATGTTCGTGTACAAGAAGTAAAAGCAAGAATAAAAATTAAATGTATTTTTTCTTTATCTCAAAATAATGTTTTCTGAAAAGAAAAAAAGTTTAGCATTAAAAAACAAAGATATTTAAAAACTTCTCACGAAGAAAAAACTATTTCAGGTCCATACTTACACCTGTTTGTTATTACTTTAGGTACCCTCATATTTGGATGAAAATTGATAGTTATGGATATATGCAAATGTTAAGAAAATTTAGGTTTAAGAATTGCTCAACAGTAATTAGGATAAATCAACTATCATAAACTGTTCTTCGTTCATGATATCTTTAATCACTTCATTTGACAGGTGAGCTGTTTTAGATTGTGGACATGGTACATTTAAGCCTTGCTAGCCCCTACTCTAGCTATCATCATCTTCCTTTAAGTATTAGTTTAAGTTAATGCTTTACAAACATCTGATTCTGTATCCACAACTAAATGGATATAATTATAGTTGCCAATAACTTTCATAATCTTTCTGCTATGTAAAGTAAGTTAATGAATATTCTGTTGATTTGGTTGTGAAAGTTTATATAGACTTCCCCTGAGAAAGTTAGCTTATTGGATAGTCTGTACCACAGGTTAACTCCCACCTTTATGTTAAATCTTTTTTTTTTTTATCTTATTACCTGTTACTTTATCTCAATTTTTATTGCTTTGACACTAGTGGTTTTCAAGTTCAGTTGATATTGTAGTGTAAGATATGAAAAATAAATCATTTTATTATTACCATTCTGGACTTTACAGTCTTGATGCTGGAATGGATATTTCCCTCATGAACCAAGTGTTTAACCAATTTATTTATTTTTATTTGCATATTCTGCAAGTTATATATCATGCTGACTTTGATTTTGACCTTTTATTGCTTACATGCCATAAGTTTTTGTTCTGTGACTTTACCATATATATTCTACTGACAGTGTTTGTGTTAGTCACGAGCTATAAAGGGTGTTCATTTATGTTGTAAACGTAGCTATTTTTTTTAGCAAATCATATAGGTTCATCTAGTAATGCCCTGGATATTTATTTATTAATTCTTTATTCTTTATGTGATGCCATATTTTTGTGGGTAAACTATTTAGTCTGACACATTCTGAATGAAGGTCATGTTTAAAAAGCAACTGAGAATTCCATGATGAACAGTAAGATAGTTATTTCAAAGTTCATTCATATAAAACCTATTGACAGTCATTTTGGAAGAGAAAAAATTTCATTGCACTATTTGCAGATGATTATTTAATTAATTTAAAGTTTTAGTTAAACTGTTCACATGGACAAATGGGCTTTTTGATTTTATGTAAAATTATAGAAATTCAATAACAAACTCTCAGGTTAGTCATGGGTTTTCAGCATACTTCATATGCATTTTGTCATTTGAGAGTTATTATATGCCAAGGTAAAAGCAATATTTACCTAAATAGCTTTTGATATGTCTTCATAATTTTACGACTTACAGCCATGCGAGTGAATGAGGCCTTTTCTGTCAGTCCCTGGCACTACCTCATTAATGCAGAAAAATATTAATTTTTTCTTGATGCTACCTTGCTATGGTGGAAGAAGGAATTGTGTACATTCCTCAAAGGCTTGGTTATTTCTTGTGAATGCTAGCAAGTTAATGTAGCAAATAGCAAACATGTGGTTTCAGTGCATTGCACATGAAAGCTAGAGAATGGGTATGAACGAATGTGGCCTTTCTTCGTCATTTCCTGATGCTACCTCACTAACGCAGGAAATGGTGATCAAGTATGAAGCGGCCAGGTTCAACCATGGAAAGGTCTGTGGGGCCTGGTTGTGGATAGGGAGCTTTTCTTTTGGTACATTACATATGAACACTAGAGAATGGATGTGAGTGGATGTGGCCTTTCTTCATTTGTTTGTGGCACTACCTTGCTAAGTTGGGAAATGGCAGTCATGTATGAAAAGAAAGGAAAATATATTTCTTTTTTGTAATAAATGTTTCCCACATTAGCAAGGTAGCACCAAGTACAGAGAAAGAAATGGCCTCATTTGTTCACTTCCACTCTCTAGCTTTCATATATAATGCACCAAAACCATAGCCCATCTACAATCAGGCCCCACAGACCTTTCCATGGTTTATCCCTAACACTTTATAGGCCCTGGTTCAGCCCACTAATAGCATGTCATCCCTGTAAAGCACAAGGCTTCAGTTTGCTCTATCTCTTGTTTGCCTCACACTCTCCTGCATGTTCAAGGCCCCATCCTTCCACCTTCTTGGTTTACCACTTTTCCTTGTTCCTTCCACTTGTGACATGTATGCCCATCTGGTCATCCTTTCTTCACTCCTCTCCATATGCCCAAACTATTTCAGCATACCCTCTGTAGCTCTCTCATACACACAACTTTTACTACCACACCTCTCTCTTACCATCATTTCATATTCTATTATCCCTCCTTACACCACATATTGTTTTTAAACATTTCACTTCCAACACATTCACCCACCCTCATCATTTACATTTTTGTCTTGTATACCCCACCTCACATCCATTCAACATTGATTGTACTCCTGTACCATCAAACAAGCCTATCTTTACCCTTAAAGACAGTGACCTCTCTCTCCACACATTCCTGAATGTGCCCAAGACCTTTGCCCCCTCACCAACCATATAACTCACATCAGCTACCATGGTTCTATTCACTCCCATATCAACTTCCAAGTTTCCAAAACTCTAAACTTTCCCATGTTTACTCCAACCAAATAGCTAGTCTCTTTTCAGTGCTAAACATAATACCCTTTCTTTTATTCACATTTACCTTCAACTTTCTCCTTTCACACATACACACTACCAAACTCAGGATTTTATGGAAACTGAAAAGTTGAAGGTTGCTTATCTTGGTAATTTTTTTTTTCAGACTTGTTGCACAGGATAAAACGAAGCATTCACACTCTTTAAGGCGTTGGGAATATCATTCATGTCTTGAGGCTTGGTAACATTCTACATCACACATCATTAAACCTTTAGGATAAGCCTCTGCATATGCACAAACATTAGGCCATGGGATTGACAGTCTTTATTTGTATGAAAATTGTTTTTACTAATTAGTAAACCCTAAAGAGTTATATTTTGCATCCACACATCAATGTGAAAGGCTGCATTCACACAGTGGTAGAGTCTGGGGGGTAATGCCTTTTACTTAAAGTTTTTATTAATATATCAGTAAATACTAACGATAAAAGTCAAGATAAAATTCTGCATTTGCTCATCATTTAGACACGAGGAGAAACATTCTACATTTGCACATTGATGCATCTTAGAAGTAACATTTAGCTTTCTCATGACATCTGTATTGACATACTACTCAGCCTTTGAGGTAAAACACTGCATTTACTCATTATCAAGGCCTGAAGGGTAACTTTCAGCATTTACACATCATGTAGACATTAAGAACAACCTGCTCTCACACATCATGTAAGGATAGCTATTTGCATTTATTATTAAGTTACAGGGCATTCACATAACATTACATTTGTATGTAATTAGACTTGAGGATTTTTCTTCAGTAACACTCACCTGCACATCATTAGAACCTGTGGGTAACTTCATTTACTATTCATATGACTTAGGTTTGACTCTATGGCAATGCAAGCCAAGGTCTTATTATTTTTGGGTAGTACAGAGGTCACTGTCACATAAGGCCAAGAATAGTCTAACAGTCCTTCTTGACTGTCATTGTCCACAGTTAACATAAACATGTTAGTTTTGTACCCAAATAATTTAGTTTCTGTATTCCTTTGTAGATATTTTGATTTTACAAGAGAATATCTTAATTAGTTTTCATGAAACTTTCTGATTAAAAGCAAAATGTGATGAAAACCCAAACACCTTATTTCATCACTTGTATCCAATAGTGTTACAAATGGTAGGATTGATTTTTTTATTGCGAAACATTAAATTTTTTCTATATCTAGAAATTTGTTGATGAAGCCGGTAATTAGGCTATGAATCTGACTCAGCTCTTTATGTCTTACTGTTTTTTTATACATGATTTATTGAGGTTTATCATGATAACTTTACTTTGCTCTTATGAAAAACCTCAGAGCTTGAGTAAATGAGCCTTGAATAAATGTTGGCATTCATAGCTACCTTCCTTCAAAAGATGTTTTGTGCCCAGTTACCTCCAATGTATCTCTTTAAGTGTCATTGCAGTGGAGGAGCTTGGGAATTTTAGTATAGGCGGTAATCTTTAACCATGATTACTTGCAGCATTTGTCAAGACACATTATCACAAAAATCATACTAACTAGTCCCTGTATGTAATTGTTTGATTTTTTCATGATGTATTCATTCCTCTTTGAGGTTGTGAAAGTAAGAGTTTATATTTTTGGGTAATTTCCCATTTCCCTTTGTTTGATTCTCAAGACCAACATTCCAGTTATTGTCAGTGTATAACATTCCTTACATAGTGATATTTTTACAACTATTGTGATGTTAAAAAATTGTTAGATATGTGTACCTCTCTTTAGCTTTAAAGATAATTTTTAAAATGATTAGTTAAAGCTTGGTGTTGGGTTACATAGAGCTTAATAAAAAATATGTATTTGGATGGAATCCATCATTTACCTAATGTGTTTGCATGATACATATATTTACAAGTTTATATAGATACCTGGAAGTGACTTTGGCAATGGATAAATCCAAAGGGGCTGAAGGAAGTCCTCATTTGCTCATTTCCACTCTCTAGCTGTAATGTATAATACTCCAAAACCAAAGACCTATATCCACAACCTGGCCCTATTGACCTTTACATGGCTTCCCCCTGACTGCTTCGCATGCTCTGGTTCAGTCCATTGAAAGCATGTTGTCTTATCAGTACCACATTGTTCCAATTTGCTCCATCCCATGTACATACATTCTTCAAAGCAAACACTTGATCCACACATCCTCTACCACTTCTAAAACCACACTGCACCTCCCCAGTCTGATGTTCTGTACATGCCTTCACTCTCTCAATCAACACCCTCCCATACAATTTTCCAGGAATACTC
>JAUUDW010390153.1:0-12925 GCA_032361385.1 Panulirus guttatus
TCCCCCAACGCCAGAACGGGAGAGTCAGACATGGTGGGGTGGCTGTGTGGGAGACGCGTGTGGGTCTCCAGTACTGACAACCGTTCCTCTCTGGTGGTCATGGCGTTCCATAGGGCAGGATGGGTCCTCTCGTGTTTCAGACACGGTAACCGAAGACGTTGGCAGGGGTCGGGTGTCGAGATAATGTGCTACAGTAAGGGTACCCGTCTGAGATAAACGTCCTGAACACAGAGCAGCCTGCTGAAATGATATAATTTTATGCCATCCAGAAAAAGTGGTCAGTTACTGCCTGGCATCTGCTTGCCTTGGTTCCGGCCCGGTCTCAGGTACGTACGTACACCTGTTTGGGTAAGATAACACTTTTTTTTCTTATAAGTATCTGCCGTCCTGGGGAACATATATCTAAAGTTACACTGTCCTTAGCTAGGAACGGCTCATTTGATTTAAACGAAGGTTGGATGTTGTTATGGGCTCAGTCGGTTGGTTGAGGGTGGACAGACTCAGGACCTGCCTAGCATGGGCCAATGGGCCTCTCGCAGTGTCCTCACTTCTTATGCTCTTACGGTCATATCAGTCACAGGTTCTGGACTGGTTAACAGTCGCATATTCAGAGGTACTCAGATGGGAAACTTCAAGTGTAAATTGGTGACGCTTGGCCCCGATATAATGCGATAGTTTCTTCTCATATCTTGATGGTAATTACTTGTATTATCTTCGTAAATATTTCATGTATTGGTGATGATTTTTTTTTTCTGTATTATCTTGGTGATAACTTGGTGTTCGTCTTATCGCATCGTGCTAAGATAATCTTGTAGATTATGTAAAATGACCATCGTTTAAGAGGGCATGTCACACCGTAGCGAAGTTTAAGATAACATTCGATATGATATCAGGAGACATCATTGCCCATACACACACACTTCGGTTAACGCAAGTGTAGAATCTCTTCCTTAACACACAAATAGCGATCACATACAAAATTAAAGTTGATCATTGATTATAGTTTCCCATCAAATAGAATTCTCCAGACGCGTGGAACTATCTCCCTTAACACACAAATAGTAGTCACACAAAATTAAAGTTTATACGTTATTATAGTGTCCCATGAAATAAAAATCTCTATACGTTTTCTGTGTTCGAATATCGATATCGTTTTCTGTGATAGTTCGGGTAACTGATATAACCTTCACACGGTTCATAATGTTACGTATCTTAGAGGTTAAATCTTTGATTTGGGAAATCCAATTTGTGACTTTTTAATTGTTATTTTCCTTAGTAAAGTCTTATCTGTTAACATATCACACAGCTGACGAGGCAGGAATTCGATATATTGTTTCTCCGTATTGTGTATGTGTTTTTGTGTGTGTGTGTGTGTGTATGCCGTGTAGACTTTAGACTTGGCATTTAGCTGTTGCAGAAGTAAATTAGATAATGAGTTAATTAGTGACTATTAATCTTAGATAAACGTATGACCTCAAGACCTCTTTAACGGAACTCCTCCAGCTTCAAGGATGCGCTTCATCCAGTACCATGGTGAGTGATGGACTCCTTTGGAGGCGCGAAGCTCTTCAGAGAGATTTTACTCCTTTTCGTCAGTTGACATATTATACGGCCCCGCCGAGAGTGACTCTTCACTCGCGGCGTAGCCACAGGCAGGCGTAGTCTGGTAGTGCATGAAACCTAAGCAACAGTTACGATGGGTCGCATATCTGAAGACTTGTCTTGGGCGTGTCGCACCCCTGCTCCAGCCGGGATCGTACCACTGGTGGCAGCTGGACGTATTCTCCTACCGGACACAGCAGCGGCACAGAAGGCCAGGCAGCTGGATTCCGTACCACAGGCTGAAGTGTTTATAAAGCATGTTGTGTTGGCCGGGTGGCACTGCCCCTTGCTGTGACCTGCAGGTCTTTCTTACTCAGTAGCTGGAGTCGATATGCCATGGTGTTTCCTGGAGGAGGAGGCCACGTTGTAGGAAAGAGTGGTGCACAGACGCGTTGATAAGGAGTAAAAGTCTAACGGCCCAGCGAGAACTGAAGGTAAAAAAGAAAAGAATCACCACCAACAGAGGCACTCTGGCATTATGTTAAAACCCAACTGGAGACGAAAGTGGGAACCTACACACGTCTTGTTATAACACACCCTATTGGACGTCCTTGAGAGAGATGGCCCTGTAAAGGAAACGGCCTGAAATTCAGTGCCTTTAGTGTTAATCGTGATACCAGTGCGTCTTAACGGGAGAAAGTAATAGATACTCTAAAACCGACCTCATGAAGTGCATGTTCTCTCGAAAGCTGTGTCGGTAGCGGGAGTCGGGGAGCTCCCGTCCTCATCAAAACATTTAACATTTATATCCTGTAATTTGGAACGCGGTCGGCTGCCGTTGACCTTCCGTGGGCGTGCCCCTTGGGAACACGCCTCCACCCTGCGAGTGGCGGGATTGCTCAGTCCCCCCTGTCTCTTCCCCGCGACTCGCCTACAACTGTCTGCCACCTGACCCTTACCAACATAGGTCCTTTTGCGAACCGGCAGGCAGTGTAGTTATTTTCTGATACAACCAATAAACAGCGTCGGTGCGAGTCAGCCCAGGGTCGGACCCGCATGGCTTCTAGTCCTTGGCGTGGCATTCGGCCCACACCCAACCCAGGAGCTGGACGATGAATGTATAATCGACTTAGACTGGTGTGTGTGTGTGTGTGTGTGTGTGTGTGTGTGTGTGTGTGTGCGTGCGTGGGTGGGGCGTCTATGCAAATGATCTCTTTTATTTGTGTGCACTTAAATCGAAAACACCTTTTTAACTCTCCTGCTGGCCTTAGGAAACTCGGGTGTGTCGTTCTCTCGTAACAAGAGGAATGCTTTGCTGTGCTGTAAGCTCACGTCACTAATGCATTTATGCCGTGTCCTTAGCTCACAGTACAAGATTCCTACTATCGAAAGACTTTGCTGTGTTCTGAGCTCATCTCGCTGGAAGACTTTGCCGTGTCCTGAGCTCAACCAAGAGTAAGATCTAGCCGTGTCATAGGCTCAAACCAGAGGAAGTCTTCACCGTGTCCTAAGCTCGCCCTACACCACTTTAAACCTCTGCTCTGTCGCAACCTCACACAGCCAAGAACCCTGCCGTCTGCCGTAAACCTCACACAGCCAAAACCCTTCTCTCTCGTAAACCTCACACAACTGACCACATCGGACACACATGAGGTGGAGAGGGGTTGGGGGTAGAAGGTGAGGGGGTCTTTGGAGTACAAGGTCTGGGGAAAGGGGAGGAAAAAAATAAAGTCAGCATCGTAAATAAAACATGAAGTCGTGTCCGTGCGGCGGTGTGGGAGTCGCCACACACGGGCCTCTGGGATGAAGCCACGTTGTACCAGCCCACAGGGGACTCGACCCCCTGCAGCCCTCAACACTAAACGGATGATGCTGTTTTGCTGTTAGATTTTTTTTTTCCACCTCCACTCGTCCAACAAGCTAACGTAATGTGATTCAGTCCGGGACGTCCTAACCTCCGGACACAAGCGAGGCTCATGGTCCTGCCCGACTGGTGGCGTCCGTCTCCGTGGACTGAACGGGTGTGTGTGTCTGAACTTTGCGCCTGTGCTTGCTCGTCTATGCCGTTTGTTTAATGACCAGAACTTCTGCTTCTTCTTGGAAGTATGCGTTGATGCATCCCATCATTTAACTTCATTAAACTACAATTCAATCCAGAGAAGTTGCTGTTTTTCCTCGTTAACAAACTACCAAAGTAATTCTGTCCAAGATAACCTAAGCTCATTCAACAGTATTTGAATATAATTCAACCTAGAGAAGTTCCTGTTTCCGCTTGTCTACCAACCTAACATAATGTCATTCTGTCCGAGGTAATCTGAACTCGTCTAACATTATTTGAATATAATTCAACCAAGAAAAGTTACTGCAATGCTGAATGTACAACTGACAGCCCTTGACACAGAGACTAGAAAACTCGGATGTAGTTATCCCCAAAATGGGTGGCTATTAAACCTACAAAAGAACACACACTTAAACACCATAACTTAACTTCCGACTGAAAAAGCTAATGGCTCTAAACCTTGTAAAGGTTAACAAGTTTTAGTCAATAAAAAAAAAGAAATCCTTACAAAATTCAATTTGACTTATCCAAGTTAAAAGACTAATGAGTTATTAGTGATGCAATTACCAGAATGATCGTGGAAGAAGAAATCAAGAGTTTAGAAAAGAGGTGGGTAATGGAACAGGTGTTCAGATGGGAGAAACAGGTGTTCAGATGGGAGAAACAGGTGTTCAGATGGGAGACACAGGTGTGCAGATGGGAGAAACAGGTGTGCAGATGGAGACACAGGTGTTAAGATGGCGAATCACGGGTGCTGATGGGAGAAACAGGTGTTCAGATGGGAGAAACGGGTGCTCAGATGGGAGAAACAGGTGTTAAGATAGAGAAACAGGTGTGCAGATGAGAGAAACAGATATGCAGATGGGAGAAACGGGAGTTCAGACAAGGGAAACAGATGTTTAGACGAGAAAAAACAGGTGCTTAGATGGAAGAAACATGTGTTCAGATGGGAGAAACAGGTGTGCATAGGCAGAAAGAGGTGTTCAGATGGGAGGAAAAAACACAACCCACTGCCCACTATGAGGTGGGGAACCGTCCAGTTCTTTGCCTCCACGAGCCAGAACCCACCGAAAGTAGACCCCCACCTCGCTAATCACCCCTCTCATTTAATGGCCAGTCTTAATCACCGGGGCTTTGTAATGCCAAAGGTAAAGCAGGGGTCCTTTCCATGCGTTCGAGGGGTGGTGGGAGAGAGGGGGCGCGGGAGGGAGGGGAGGGGAGGACTCGGCAGTGGGGAGAAGAGGAGTGGGAGAGGGAGGGAGGTAGTTACTGTATAAAAGTTATGACCAGGTTCCCCACCACGGCGGGTGAGGCGTCCTTCAGGCAGCTAGGTGCTGCGTGGCGTGGCGCAAGGCCCGGGTTTGGCTGATGGTCAAGTTTTCACTGGGGGTATAAGGGAACTTTATAAAGTCGTACCTGGATATATGCGGAAACTTTATAAAGTTTCTACTGTAGTTTTACAGAACGTTTCTGTTGTTTAACTGGGCATATACTACACCTATTTGAAGCAGTTAAAAACATATCATTATTCTGAGTATTTTGCTGTATCAGTTTTGATATATATATATATATATATATATATATATACACACAAACCTCCAAAAGCCAGACTCGAACCCAGGACCTTATACGTGGTCGGAAGAAATGGATCTAAAAGACAGGAAGCGTTCTACTCGTTCAATCATATTCCTTTGCGACACTTCCAAACCCAACGCTCAGCACATAAAAGTCTAGTCAGTTATACAAATGACGCAAACCTCAACAGCAAAACTGTCTGTGCAAACTGCCAAGCGCACTGGAGGTCTCAGGATCTTGTGTCGAAGTGAGCGGGGCCAGTGGCTGTTCCGGGAACCATCGGCTTCACCCCCCTCTCAAAACAGGCGAGGGAGGAGAGAGGACCCGGCCACACGATGGTCACCACTCAGAACACGGCCCTGTCAGACGCCAGAGACCCCCTGACCGTTGCCTGTAATCTGCATGATGAACAGTGTGGTTCTTGTGGAGATGTCTCTCCTCAAGACTAAAAATCTTGAGTCCTGCTTCCAGCGTTCATCCTGGTGCTTCCTCTCTTATCACCCGAGGTGTGCAGACGTTGAATATGCCCCCACTCGGAAATCTTTTAATAGTTCCCTTGAACAACAGTGGCTGTTTCTTTAATACTGAAGGGATTTGTGATTCGGGCAGCGTAATGTTTATTCAGGATGAGGTGCCGACTGGACGAACAAGGCGGTTGTGGTCAGTCGTCAGGTTCCAGTAGGCGAGACATGAATCACACCAGCGTAAAAAAGAGAAAGAAAGATAAAGTGAAGGACAGTTTATGTTAATTGCAAATGTGACGTGTTTAGCAGTTCCTCCCACAGCGTCCGTGTGTGGGATGCCGAAGAACGGACTCCAGAGGATGGGCCCTGGAATGCCGGTCCACAGGTTGGCCGGATCATAGAATGCTGGGTATCGCAAATTGGCTGAATCATGGAATCCTAGACAGCAGGTTAGCTGGATCATGGAACACTAGACCAGAACTTGGCTGGATCATGGAATCCTGGATCATGGAATACCAGACCACAGGTTGGCTGGATCATGGAATGCTGGACCGTAGGTTGGTTGAACCACGGAATCCTGGAACGAAGATTGGCTGGATCATGGAATACCGGACCACAGGTTGGCTAGAGCATGGAATGCCGGACCGAAGAATGGCTGGATCATGGAACTCTGCACTTTCAAGAGGCTGGATCGAGAAAAATTAGACTAAAGAGGGCTAGACCTCCTCCCAAGGAGTCTGGACCATAATTGGTTGTAGGGAAAAAGGAGGCTTGAAGCCAGGTGGTTGGACTGCGGGAGGGAGGCGAGACCGCATATGGTTCGACCTCAAGTGGCTGATCCGCGGGGAGTCTGACCATAGGACTCTGGGATACGTAAAAGTTAGCCTCAAGGAGGCTTGAGCCATCGGATCCCACGTAGGACATGACTCTGAAGGCTCGGCCAAGAGCGGCTAATACCACTGGACCAACTTGAGTCAACCTCAGTATTGTCTCAATATGACTCGTTTCTTTTTTCCCCCAGCAGGATCGTCGGAGGTGGGTGTCAAGTCATTAATCACAGCGTAGGATCTACCAAAAGCCGTCGCTACACACGGAGCCAGATGCTTCCAGACCTTTACCACCCTACGTATTTCTACGTCAGGTTGGCTCAGGTGAGGACAGATTAGGATACCTCAGGTCAGGAAGTAAAAGATGAACGTATCGTCACGGGACAGTGACAAGCACGGATGAGACACTGTGGTCACTGGTCACTGAACGGTCAAGTATCTCACTGCTGGAGAACCTTGGGTTGAGAACAGACACGAGAGAGGCCGCTCAGTAAACAAAATCCGAACCAGTTACGTCGAAGGGAAGGTCATACAGTTAAATAAGAACGCCAGCAAGGAAGAACCGTTGACACAAGAGAGAGAGAAGCTAATTGGCAACGAATGTAGATGGGAGTCTCACGACGAATATAGATGGAGCCTCTAGGAGACGAAGGCGTATAAATAAAATATTCACCACTGATGTGCACAGACAGATAGAAGGGGACAGACATATGCATGAATAGAGAAAGATAAAGAAGGAGAAATGTTTTAAACATTGGAGAAAACCCATAATCAACATAGTATGGAACATACAAATTTCTATTTGAAGTAGTGTATATACATATAAATGTACATATATATGACGGAAACCTTTTTAAAGAACTGCATCAGCGAGACTGAGAAGACAAGTGAAGGAAACAGGCACAAGAAAGAAGATAGCAAATGGTAGGGACGTAGAAGGTGTCGCGCCACTGAAAGTAGCGAATAATTGACTCATGTTTTAACCCCGTGGGCGGGGCGAGAGGACTCCTCAGGGGACGAGGCATAAAATGAATGAGATCGAATCGAGATTAGCACGAGACGAATCACCCCCAGCCACCTGCAGCTGGGGAGGTGGTCACACACACACACACACACACACGCCCCAAAGAGAGGGAGGGAGAGAGGGAGGGAGGGAGGGAGACCAGTTTTTGTCCGAGTCGTACTACCTCCGTTCGTTGGAGGTGAGAGAGAGAGAGAGAGAGAGAGAGAGAGAGAGAGAGAGAGAGAGAGAGAGAGAGAGCAACGACAGTATATATATATATAAAGCTGTCTCTTACGATTCCTCGTCACACTTGCCAATACGAACACAAGACACAAATATGCAAATTGAACGAGCAAATAAGTTATAGATAAACAGATGAATAAATCAGCATACTTGCATATAATTTCCTCGTGCAGAAACGGCCCAGGAAGTCACAGTGGACGCCCAGGTAAGGCGGAAGCGAGGACCTAACAAGGTCGGGCCAAACACCCATGATAACGTCGGGCAAAGACCACGTTCTCATTATCGTTAAGGTCCAGCGCTAAGTCCTCACCCTCACCTTCAGTCAAGACCAGGTCCTCACTGTCATCTGGGTTTCTAAGGCTTAAGTCCCTCCCCTATCCATAGGCCTGCCACTGTGAACCCTCACTATCACCTGGGTTTCTAAGGCTTAAGTCCCACCCCTATCAATAAGGCCAGTCACTGTGAACCCTCACTATCACCTGGGTTTCTAAGGCTTAAGTCCCTCCTATCAATAAGGCCTGTCACTGTGAACCCTCACTATCATCTGGGTTTCTAAGGCTTAAGTCCCTCCTGTCAATAAGGCCTGCTAACTGCGAGACCTCACTATCATTCGAAGCCATTAGGAAAGCATGGCTCTGCCCACGGGTCGTAGTTTCTCGTATCATCACACACCACTCAGAACGGACAGTCCCCTACACTCGTAGGGACGACTGCAAGACCAGTCAGGTCACGTACTAACAGGCACCACGCCAAACGACAGATGTTTTAGATGGGACGATGACGTCTGGATACACAGTCACTCCCACGTTGACTTCCCTCCCAATCTCTCAACCCCTTCCTCCATTTCCGCAGTGTTGCTTCTTTCTTTCTCTTTCACATGTATCATTTCTGCTTTTGCTGTCGAAAGCTGGCTGCTTATGTGCCTCCTCCTGTCTATACAACACTCCACCCCAGATGTGCTTTATTACACATATTCGCGTTGAATGTAGCCTTATAATAGATCATCACTGAGATAACTATACGGTATTTCATCTTCATCCTCTGAGCTTCCTACTTTACTACTCTGTTCCCCTCTACACAGATTAAGAACTTAGCTTATAATTCGACCCTCTAGCAAATAACTTCATCACAGACCATCAGGTCTTTTGTTATCTGTAGTTGTCAAGTTCAGTCCTCCAACAGATAACCTCATCTTAGGTCATCGGGTCTTTGTTATTTGTCTTCTCCATGTACTGTCCTACAGCACATAACTTCGTCAAAGACCATTAAGTCTTCTGTTATCTATCTTTTCCATGTGGCCCCACGTACTGCCCTATAGGAGACAACCTCGCCATAGACCAGCGGGTCTTATCGCCTCTTCATAAACCACTGGGCGGTCTGTATCCTTCCCACGTACTCCCTACGGCTATGGCCTGGGCATCCTTACCGTTTCAGAATTCACAGACGAGAAATCACGGACTATGACGCCATCTAGCGGCACGGGGCACCGTTGCAATGTCTTACCTTCGACCCAACAAAAAAAAGAGGTATTTGTAAATCAGTAAGACATTATTCATCCGATTCTGACCCGTACTTCATTCTGCCTGTCTGTTTCAAGAACCTTTCTTTTTTTTTACCGGGGTTCCGCAAGGTTTCCAGCCAGGCTTACGTTACACCACGCACACGACGTTTCAAGGAGACGCTGTTGCCGTGTGGGCGAGGGATACGCAAAGCAAACACCTTTTCAAGGCAATGGCCAGACCCCAGACGGGGTCTACGCACAGCAACTTTGGTATTTTACCAACCATGCCAATCCTGAGCGAAATGCGATGTCAGACGATGACAAACCTGACGAGAGTGATTTTCAAATCAAATCATCCTTCAGCTACACCTCAGGAACAGAGGCACTGTTCCTTCTGAGACACAAAATTACTCACAGGACACCATTTCTGTGAATTTTCTGATCATACAACGTCGATTTCTGAACCACACGTCTGCAACTACTAGGAAAAAGAAATCTGCTTTGCTATACTGTTTCTACCACAATATTTAGAGTCTGTCTTTTATAGATAACTCCTCGTGGAAAATCGGTCCTTCCGATACACTCCCATTCATAAAGCATCAAGAAAATAAACTCTTTCCATACGACTTAACGACTAATCTTCATTCCTAATATACAGTAGGCAATCCCCATGAAGAGTTTCAATCAAACATACACAAATAAGCAGAAGCTATGAGCTACAAGCTTACAGAACTACAATTTACCAGCGAAAACCTTCGTAAACTCTTCGTCTCTCGGGCCACAAGTCTACAGCGCACGTACGAGAGTAGTTGTTGTTTGGGATCAAACCTCCCTACAACTCGGGAGGTGCAGGAGGGCCCTATGCTCTAGGGCGGCCCCCCCGCCGGTGGTGAGAGACCCTAAGCACTGGGCCTAGGGTCTAGGCTTGCTATCCCACCCAGCTCCCACGAGAGCCGGGCTCCCTCTACATGTACGAGAGATAAGCAAGAGCTGTTCATCACGGGTCTACGAGCACTCTACGAGTGGCGTACGAGGCGCCCCTCGCTCCGACCCTAATCACCAGGTTGGGAGAGAGAAAGAGGGGGGGCGCCCCCTACCTCTATGTCTGGCTGGTAGTGGGCAAGGCGCTTATACGTAAACATGGGACACGGATGTCCACTGCTGGTCATTACGGTGTGGACGAGGAGGCTGGCAAAAAAGTAATGGCTGTGTGGAGTGAGAGAGACGGCAGTGGAGGGGAGACTGGGTATAGGGCCTAGGAGGAGGAGGAGGAGGAGGAGGAGGAGGTAGAGTGTGTACACAATGAGAGGTGAGTAAGGGGGTGAGGGAGGGAGGAAAGGTACAGAGAGCTAGGGTTGAGTGAGCCTCAGTTGCCATATACGAAAACACACACACACACACACACACACAACCACAATCTCCATCTCTCACAGGTCATCTCTCACGTCTCACATCGGCGGATCCTGTCAACACACACACACGAAAGAAGACATGCAAAAGAATTGAAAGAAGAAGAAGAAGAAGAAGAAGAAGAGATGGAAGGAGTGCCATAATCTCCCCCTGGGGAACAAAAGCTGTCAACACACGCGCCTCCAAGGTCAGGCAAAAGTCATGTTGTTGTTACTGCACTTGTATGCAAATGAGTCGATGCTGAAGGCTCTCGCCTGACAAAATATGATAGATGGAGTTCCTCCCCCCGGGTGTCGATGTACTCTGGGGAAATGGCGTACGTCATAGAGAGGGAATTTCAAGTAGAGTTCGCGTAAGACGTCGCTGCAGAAGAGGTTACGTAAGGGACAGACGCGACCTGATGTTTTCTGCTGTGAAAACGTAAATAGAATTTTTTACAAGTGACTTGATGTAAGGACTTGTAAATATAACCTCCACCTGAGTATCTATTAACCACTTAAAAAGGTTAATTACTTAACAATTTCACTTATAACAACCATTGCACAGCTGTTTGCCAGATCACCAATCACAATCTAGATCTGTATTTCAGAATAAAATTTACATTTGTGACACTGCCATTAACGTCTCCATCTACGGCAAACAACCAGTTCACTAACTACCTCAAACAACCCTTCAGTACATACTTGACTAAACGTCTTAGAGCCCGTCACTACTCACAAACGCTCAAACAAAATAAAGCGAAGACTTACGGATATAAAACCCGCTAAGATAATCCTTCTTCCACACAAGCAGACTCACAGACCCCTGACTGAATTTGCTAACACAAACTCACAAACACAATCCTAACACAATACAGTCTCCACGGCGAGTCAAGTCTCCAAACACAAAGCCATTAACATGCTAACACACAACTACTGACGAAGTCCCCATAACACAGCTCGTGTTATACAAACTCACCATAACCATCTCAGTAATACAACTCTTAAGACTAAATTTAACATGACTCTCAACCATTTAACATGACGCTAAGCCCACATAACACGACTAAAGCCCACCTAAAATGACTCAAGCCCACTTAACATGAATAGAGGCCCATCTAAAACACTCACGGGCCGGCTGTGTCCACTCAGCTGGACAGCAACACCAGTTAGCCTCTAAACCTCACTGTACGGTTTCTTACAGTCTCTGAGGAGACTGTGTACATAAACATTACCGTGAGTTTCTCCAGGCTCATGTTAAGCTGTCATATTTCATGACTACCCTCTCGCTGCTCTCATCTCCCCTGTGATGCGGTGAGAGCTACGCGCTACCCTCTCCCTCATGGCAAAATCTTATCACAGGTGTTCATAGGAGGGTACCTCTCTCTCTCTCTCTCTCTCTCTCTCCCTATTCCACGAGGTACACCAGAACCTTACTTTCCATCCAGCGAGTACGTCTGGAACAGACAGGTGGTCTTCTGTGGGAGGGGAGATGGGTATCTCCCTCCCATCTTCACATATTTGCTCTTCTTCCGTTCCTCTGAACTCTCCTTTTCATCCTTCCCTCCCTCTCCCAGTTTTCCATGCTACTGTTCACACACACACACACACAGCCTTTCACACTCTCAGTATGACATTTATACCTGAGTCTGCTCTTTCCCAAGGCTTTTCCCTGGTATCCTATCACACATGGGTTCACAAAATACACTTACATCCACCAGTTTCTTCTAATTTCCATCATTTCGTAAGGTCATCTCATTAAACTCAGTTTAAAACTACTTTCTCCAACGTTTCTCAAGTCAAAACTGGCTTTACGTGTCATCTATCACCCATCTACTTCCACTTGGCTGTCATCTTTCATCTCTGTGTCTTATATTTCCATCGTGTTTCCATTCTTATTCTTGGGCACACCATGATGGCACTTAAAAAAAAAAGGAAAAAACGTTTTTCTGGTTGGGCAATAATCTCCATCAACGTTGACACACGCAGATTCCTTACACCCCAGGCATTTCTCGTCCCCGTTTTCTTTCGTTCAGGGAGGGGCACTCGTGCATGCCCGCATCACTATGCAATTCTGTCGCACCCGATCAATGGGGAGGGACGTTTACCCAAAAGCGATCTTACCTTATTTCAGGTCGGGATTGACTAGTCACCTATCTGAACGGTGGGAATTGGACCAACCTACTTATGGATATCACGGGGAGAGGAGAGTGACAATGATATTGATGGTGACAACAAGGTTGGAAATATCAACGTCTTCTGAGGGGAGGCCATTGCACTCGTCAACACACATGTATATTATACACAAGTTCCAAATATACAG